>JAFHBV010000538.1:0-21653 GCA_019022785.1 Pseudomonodictys pantanalensis
GCGCACGGTTTGTTGAACTTATCCGCGCCGGGTATTTGGCCCCCCCCCCCCCTATTNTTTTCTTCCCCAGGAAGAATGAGGNTTCCCGTCGAAGATTTGTTCTTATGATTCACCTCTGCGCAAGGTAATTTCGGAGTCTTCTTATCGTGATCCTCACCTTCAGCTCCTCACTCGATAGCGGTATTGCGCTTTTGCTGCATCTCCTTTCGAAAGTGGGGTCGATCGTATCACTGCACCCCCCATACAGCGTGCCTCTACTGACATATCTTGCGATGGCAATCTCGGTAGCGGATGTTCTCAGTCGAGGGCAGTTCCAGCCAGTCCTGGTCAAATCCGGTCCGAGTGGCTCCATGCAACCTCCATTCTGATCGACGGCGTTGCATCGTTTCCCTGCGCACGACTTGCTCGTCCAATCCGCATGCAGCCAGCGCATCGAGCCATTCCGGCTCGACACCCTCTACGCATGCAGAGCCCCACGCGCTTTCAATATCACTGATGTAAGTCAGCGTGTCGAAGCTGCTAGGATTCATATAGTAGATGTCGCCGCCTGCATCTATGATGGCCTTGATCATGCACCAAATCGGTATGCCTTCAGCCTTGAAGAACATGTCGTTCAAATTAGACTTGGTAGGATTATTGCCATCTTTGTCCTCCTCTTTGTTTCGCAGCTCTTTTATCTTCAAGGTCTTCCACCGTCGTATACCCCGGAATGCATGATTCAACAATGGCTCTCCTGCTGTCGGGATGCATCCAAGACCCGATTCCAGTGCCATACTTAGAATCTCGAGATTTGATCGGCCTGGTAAGTTCCAATGATCATCGTGGACTGACGTCCAGAGTTCCCATGGACTGGTTGCCTCGTGGGAGAGCAGATATCGGAAGCCCTGGAGAGCAGGCTCGAGCTTGCGTGACGACATGTCAACTTTGCTCTCCCCAACGTAGGGTTGGGCGGAGAGGAGCTCATTTCGCGTGCTACCCAGGTCCACGCCAGATTTGACAAGGATCTCCAGCACAGAAACAGAATCGAAGTCGTTCAGCTCAGCTCCCATTCCATACCACCGAGAATAAACGTAGTAAAAGGGTGCAATAATTGCGTTCTCTAGTGGCGTTACGCCCTCTCTATATTCGAGTTAATGCGAATTGTGTTGAAGGCCGATTACTGAGATGCATACATATCCTGGTCATGCCAACTGAGGCCACACGAGACAAGAAACTCGCACATCTCCGGTTTCCCGCTCACGGCAGCAATCTATTCGATAGTGAGCATCTCAATCTGCGACGCCAGAGATTTATCCAAGGCTGAGTATAGATGGAGGCGCTTCCTTCTCTCGCTGGGGAAGTTGAAGGGAAGCGAAGCCGAGTCGGTACGCACCATACAAACACGATGACTGAAGGACAGGAGATTTAAACTCACATGAAGTAACGTTTGACCCCGATCATCGCGACACCTAATCGTAGCCTGGCCTTGCGTGATCAGTGCCTGCACGCGGCTAACGTCTCCAAAAAATACAGCATCCCAGATCGGGTGTTCGTCTGCCAGGATTGGGTAGATCGAGACCATGGGAGCTATCCCGTAAAATCCCTGAGAGCTAGCGGAAGTACTGTAAAATAGAGATACGCCTGGCAGATAGTTGCAAAATTCCCTCGGCCAGAAATGAACGCAAATGGACCAGCTTGAGAATTTGGCACTAGTATCGTTGGTCCACATAGTCTTAGTCTTCAGTTCGATCGCGACTCTTCCGATGCGCCAGGAAAACACCCAGAAGCGCCGAGAGGTGGTTTTTCTAGCCCCACCTGCTCGTTTGGTGGTTTGTTTTGCTATGACGATCGGACATCCGTCGAATTCAGAAGCTGACCTGCATTTCCTCATTTTAGGTAGCTCGGTCTGAGTATGATCGTTCACATCGGTCGCAGCACCGCACGCTGTGTAGCTACTGCTTTTCGTTACATGTTCCCCGATCTCAAGGCTCATACGATCGACAGCGAGTCGAATTTGCCGCATCATCGCTTCGTTACGTGCTCCCAAGTTGGTAGAGATCTGTTCCATCAGTGGCGTAAGTGTGGATCGCAACTCCAGTCGCAACACTCTCGTGATGATATCAATGTCAGTCGTGACCAATGCACCTTGTGTGCTCATGGTAACCAATCGGTCACTGATGGCATCGAGAGTCTGCGTAGATCGACCCAACTGCTGCGCCATACGGTCCTGTCCGGAGATCGTAGCGTCATTGACTTGACTGAGTCGATTGCGGATATCAACATATGAGCGACCACTTCCTTCTTTCAGGCGCTCGATGGAGTTTCCGTGTTCGGATATAACAGTGGTCAGACGCTCCTGCTGATGATTCGCATTGTTAAGGGCAGTCGTCATGTCCCGGTCCAGCCTTTGCAGATGCTGAATTACGTGATCATGATTATCTCGATTATTCTGAATACCATTAGTAATGAGGTTGGTTTGTTGTGATATTGCGTTTTGCGTGCGGGCTTGGTCTCTGTATGCAGTCATACTCGCATCTTCGACAGTATATTGCAACGCTGTGGAGGCTTTCAGAAGGTGTAGGTCATTCATCCTAGAGCCAGCATTAGTTGAGAGCTGGGTCTTGTGCATTGTGCAGAACCTATGCTTACCGACCAACAAGAGATATGGCGAGAGTGAGGTCCGCCTTTCGACTATTCAGACGTTCAGTGATGTCCTTGATTTTCTGTTTTTCCAGAGCCCATCCCAATCTACGCCTGAGTCCGGACACCTGTGATGGAAGCATAGCTTTGATCGCAGCGACATCATCACGGAAGCGATCCAAGGAGGAAGTCACTACTTCAGGCAGCACATCGAAATGGTTGACAGCGCTCTGTGACTTGCTGAACTCGCAGAGGAAATTTCGGAGAGTTCGGACGTTGGACTCAGTGTCCTGCAACGCTGTCTCGGTTGTAAGTATGGCAGAAGTGAAGAGGGACCTGCCACTCACTGCATGTCAACGTTCGTAGCTCTTCGTCTGCATGTTTGATATTGCTCAGAAAGGTGTAAGCCTCTCGAGCTAATCGAAGTGTGACATCAGCGAGCTGAATGGCACTGGCAGCCGCGCCGAAGACAGTAATCGGATCGGCCATCTGTGGACAACCGCTTGTGTCTTATCGGGCTAAAGCAATGGAGATGCACATCTCATAGAGATTGACTTCCGAGGCGTAGTACTTATGGTGAGCTGATATATGAGCACGTCGCTGAAGGTGAAGTGTGGGCAGGCTGCGATGGCGGTGGCTTAGCGGACGTGGCATCCAGAGGGACAGCCTGGTGAGCCAGAGGCAGACGATGATTCAGCCTTGCTGGTCGGGGACCATGCGATTGGCGGGCGGCGCTGAGGCAGCTGTGCTGGGCAGTATGCCTTGTCACTGGTAAATACAAGTCAATGCAAGGTGATTAGGTATACATCCTATACAGATGTTGTTGAAGGGTCTTGGAGTGGACTGAGGGCCAGGCTGAGATGATTCTCCTGAAGGCGCCGCTAAACCCATCGAGACTAGTGACCTCCACGATGCATCCCCCGCCATGATTGCATATCACTCAGAACAACACAAAATCGAAACGCGCAGCATTCACCTCACCTTGTAGTTCAACTTCAAATTCCTCGCCCTCAATCCACCCCTCTTTTTCCACCTCTCCTCCTTCTCTTGACCCGTCCCCTTTCCACCATCTCCATCCTTACACCCATCCTCCTCCCTCTTCTTTGGCAACACACTCTCCACCCTCCTCATCCCCCTCTTATCCCACTCCCTACCCCGCGGTCTAATGGACCGCCTAAAAACCTTCCCATCATCCCCCACACTCGTGACCACCTCCCCATCATACGCATCTCTCCGTCTAACAAAATCTTCCTCCGTCTCCACTCCAAACCTTTCCTCCGCCAATTGCACAATTCTCAAACACCCACTCACCCTCATCCCATCCAGCGCCCTCCACGTTTCCACAAACTCCCCCTCAAATTGATGCGGCCGAATCATCGGTGACCCATACCGCCCTATCCCAGTCTGATTCCTCACCTGCACATCAGCCCCCCTCTGCAACAAGAACACGACGGCATCGTAGTCCCCGCAGCGTGCGGCTTCGTAGAGAGCAGTCGTTCGTGTGCGTGAGCCGATCGTTGCGCCGCCGAAGGGGAAGTATTTGGGGAACTCGTGTAGACCGTTGATATCGGCGCCGAGTTCGAGGAGCGATTCTGCGTCGCGGAGGCGTTTGGGGCCTTCTTGGCGGAAGAGGGCTTCGTGGAAGGCTTGTGGTGTTGGAGGGGGTCTGGGGAGGGGGAGGATGGGTTCGTCGGGAGGTAAGCCAATGGATTCTAGCCAGGCTTCTGCCATGCTAGATTCGTATCGCAATGACTGCAAGATGTTTTGTGGGTTTCTTGGGGAAAGCGTAGCTCATATGTGTGTCGCGCGTTCCAAGTGTTCTTTAGTAACGCTGAGCCACAATCCTTTGGGATGAAGGCCTGAGAGCAAATCCTCGCTGTCAAGCATCAACCTGGGGTCACGGCCAAAACAACAAGGGATATTAAGCCATAGACTTGATATTGATTCAAGCTAGACTAAATTGAGATTATCTCAAAGATTTTCAGAATCTAAGACAAGCTGTCGTTAACCCGTGAAGAACCGGCCTAACCCACCCCCACCCGGCCTTTTAAAGACTCCGATTCACTTTTCCGTTCCTAAGATGATGACGACTAAGTAAACCATAGCCTAAATGACTAGCAGAGTATATAAAATGGGATAGGTGAACTCCGAAACGTCCCATACATAATCGTCAAAGTACAATTCGTATGCACGAGCCGCCAGCATGCCCTCGAATGTGGAGTTGGGTTTAGGCGGCGGCGGGGACCTCGGCGGCCGGGGTCTCGGTGGTAGAAGCCTCGGCGGTAGTGGCAGTCGCATCTTCGCCCTCGGCGGGCGCGTCCATGTGGTCGTCCTCCTTGCCGGGAGAGTCAATGGCAACCTTGACGGCGATCTCGCGGCCCTCGATCTCCTTGCCGTTCATCTCGGAGCAAGCCTTCTGCTGGAGCTCTTCGGAGCCGAGCGTGACGAAACCGAAACCACGGCCCTTGCGGGGCTCACCACGGGCCTGGAGTTTCTTGACCATGAATCGAGGGATGGGGCGAAGGGCGATCTTGGCGGAGGTGGGCGAGTAATCCTTGAAGATCTCGAGGAGCTAGCGATCGTCAGATAATTCGTACAAGTGGTACTAGACAACATGTTTGCTGTCTGTGGGAAGAAATGACGTACCCTATCCTCCTTAAGGTCATACGGGAGGTTAGCAACCATGACCTTGGTCTTGGAGGGCACACCGTCCTCAGGTGGGCCGCGCTGCTTGCGCTCACGGGGAGCAGCAGGCTTCTTGGAGGCAGCATCAGTACCCTTGTCCGCTGTAAGCGCTTCGTTTGTCGTCTCGGTAAGTGGAATGACTTGGCCGGGTACATTTGTGGGCGCGCTGTCGGCAGGAGCTCCGTCGGTCAGCTCAATTTGGTCGGCACCTTCAGCGCCGTCGGCCTTCTGCGATTGTTAGTCATGTTCCACAGATCTCGGGAATGTGAAACTTACGGCACGGCCACCACGACCGCCACGACCTCCACGGCCACGACCGCGTCCACGTCCCCGAGTAGAGGCACGGCGACGGTGTTCCGTTCCGCTAGCACCCTCCGCGCCGCTGCCGGAGCCCTCTGCGTGTGCCTCTGGGGTGCGGGCGAGCTGGATCGAAACCTTGCGCTCGAGGATGGCCTTGCCGTTGAGCTCGGCGATGGCACGCTCAGCTTCGGTCGGGGTTGAGAGAGCAACGAAGGCGTAGCCGACGGGGCGGTTCGTGCGGGGGTTGGTGGGAATGGTGACGGACTCGCTGGAGTTGAGGTGTTAGCTGTTGGTGCGGGACCAGGCACGGTGGCGGCACTTACATAAGGTAGTCCTTGAAGAATTCCTTCAGCTCCCCCTCTTGGGTCGCGTACGCGAGGTTCCCAATATAAAGTCGCCTGCCCTCGGCGGCGCTGGCAAGAACAGCCTCGTTGTCGGCTGCGGTAGGCTGGGCGCCGGCGCCTTCGGTGTTATCGAGGGAGGTGGTGGCCATCTGGGCGGTGATACTGTCGACAGAGGTGGACATGGTTGTTGAAGTTTTAAGAGTTGATGACACGAAGAAGTACTGGACCGTGCAAAAAGTATTGAGGAAACTTTGGAGTCCTGGCTAACCTAGGCAAAAGGTTGACCGTGAACAGCTGTTTGGTTGAAAGGTGATGGAGATTGTCGAACCGCCGGGAAGGTGGGTCTGCTTGACGAGGGGGGGTGGTGGATGGGTAGCTACGAGCCCGAAGCGTGAGAGAGAAGCGTTGGGTTGATGAGTTGCTGGAGTTCTGCTTGAGATTGTCTGGTGGGCGAAAAGGAGCAGCCCTGGAGCTTCAAATATTTTGACGGGCCCGCGCGGGCCTCTTGCGCTAGTCCGGATCGGGAAACCGAAGCGGGCTTTTTGGCATGCAGAGGAAGGGCGCCCTGGGACGAGTGAAATTGAGCCGCTGGGCCATGGCAGGCAGCAGCCAGGTAAAGGGGCGGCGGCGACGTGGTAGGGTGAAAGAACTGGGCGGCGACTGAGACATGCCAGATTCTCGCTGCACGTCACTCAGCTCTCACCACTCGTTCGCCTCGTTTTCACAAGGGGTGAAACAATGAAACGGATTATATAAGCGATGCTCGTCACTTTAGCGCAACGGGCGCTGCAGGCCCCTCGAGCAGTGCTCCTGGCGCCACAAACAGCTGACAAGTAATCGATCGGGCTCCTGCTTCACTCCTGCATGATGTGTCTCCACACGAGTAATAAGCCCTAGTATGGCGAGCTGCGAACGGTTTGACGTGGCTTGTGGTCTCGCCGATATTCGGGCTTGTGGCAAAGTATTCTGCATCTCCGCCTTCTCTATTCTCGCTAAAAGTGAAGCCGTCATCAAAGCATCCTGACTTTCCTGTTGCCTGTTTCATACGACCGGTAGTATATGCTCTTGCCATGACAAGCGCTACACAGGCGCGGACAGCCCTTGTCCTATACGGGTCCGAAACAGGCAACGCCCAGGACGTAGCAGAGGAACTGGGAAGGATCGCCGAACGACTACGCTTCGATACAGACGTATCGGAGTTGAATGCAATCAGTCTTGTATGTGTCACAAGTTGGAAGCCCTTGGCTATTTGCCTAATTTGTCGCCTGCAGAAACAATTGCTGCAAGCTTCGGTATTGCTAATCGCCATCTCGACCACGGGCCAAGGCGAATTACCAGCGAACAGCCAAACGTTCTGGAGAAAATTCAGGAGTAAAGGTCTCCGGCCGGGATGCCTGCAACAAGTCCGATTTGCATCTTTTGGGCTTGGAGACACATCGTATCCAAAGTGAGTGTACATTACGCTTGCGGGGACTGTATCATCTGACAGCTTGCAAGGTTCAACTGGGCTCATCGAAAATTGTACAATCGCCTCATTCAACTCGGAGCTCAACCAATATGCGATCGTGGCGAGTCAGACGAACAACATCCTGAGGGGCAAGTTTCACTACTTTGGTGGATTCTGTTCCGATACAGTTATCATCACACTTTACTGCCTAAACTCCAATCCTGCCCGTCCTGTATTGGGGTCCATATGACTGACTCCATCCAGGGTAGACGGATCATTCCTTCCTTGGTCCACAAATCTTCGGCAACGGCTCCTCGAAGAATACCCACTCCCGGATGGCACAGAGCCGATACCAGACACCGTCCTCCTAGATCCAAAATGGCTTCTCGAATTCGCAGACGGAGCTCAACAACCTCATTCCGCCAGGAAGCAAACCCAAACTCATGCCGATAACATGCCCACAGAGCCACCAGAAGATCTCCTCCCCATAACCAGCGGCATCACCGCGACAATCATCTCCAACACCCGTCTAACACCCACCACGCACTGGCAAGATGTCCGGCACGTCATCCTCAACCTCTCAGGCCACCACTCCTACGCTCCCGGCGACGTCCTCACCATCTACCCAAAGAACTTCCCTGCCGATGTCTCCGAATTCCTGTCCGTCATGGGCTGGACAGGCATCGCCGACATACCCCTTCGCTTCGTTCCATCATCCCCTTCCGCCTCAGAACCCCCCCGTCTTCCACTCTCTCACATCACATCCTCAACTCCACTAACTCTCCGCATCCTACTGACGAATTACCTGGACATAATGTCCATCCCCCGCCGCTCCTTCTTCGCGCACCTCGCACACTTCACCACCGACGAATTTCAGCGCGACCGCCTCCTCGAGTTTACAAACCCCGAATACATCGATGAGCTCTATGACTATACCACGCGACCACGTCGCAGTATCCTCGAGGTGCTGCAGGAATTTGAGACGGTTAAGATACCCTGGCAGCGCATATGTTCCATCATCCCTGCGCTCCGTGGACGACAGTTTAGCATCGCGAGTGCAGTTGATCCGAGCATTGGCGGCGATGGAATGACCAGGGTAGAGTTGCTGATTGCGATTGTCAAGTACAGGACCGTGATCAAGAGGATTAGACAGGGCGTTTGTACGAGGTATGTGGCGGGTTTGAGGGAGGGACAGGAGATTACAGTCACGTTGTCGAAGGGTGGGCTTGGGGTTACGGAAAAGGAAACGGAGAGGCCGGTTGTCATGGTTGGGCCGGGGACGGGGGTGGCGCCGATGAGGGCATTGATCTATCAGAGGAGGAATTGGCAAGAGTCTTCGGAGTCTGCGTCAGCTGCCTCAATGGATATCCTCTTCTTCGGTTGCCGGAATGCAGCAGCGGACTTCTTCTTCAAAGATGAGTGGGAAGAGTTGAAAAAGCAAGGTGTACCGCTCGAGGTCTACGCAGCTGCTTCCAGAGACCAGGTCAGTCCTCAACCTTTTGCTCTGCTTGTCGTCCCCCCCTGATATTCTACAGAAACACAAAATCTACGTCCAAGACCTCATTCGCCAACAAGGCTCCACAGTCTACTCTGCCCTGGCCACTCACGCCGGTATAGTTTATATCTGCGGCTCGTCTGGCAAAATGCCCCAAGCCATACGCGAGGCTCTGATCGAAGTCTTCCAAACTCACGGCTCCCTCACCCGCGAAGACGCAGAAGCATACCTTGTCGGCATGGAAAAGAGCGGTCGCTACAAACAAGAAACATGGTAGTCTTGATGTATCCTTTCCGCGTCTACCCTGAGTGAATCAATACACTATATACATGTCATACCATTTATTCCCTTTCATAAACTCTACAACGCACCAAGCTCCTTCAACTTCGCAATCATCCCATCCACATCCTCCACCTTAACACCTCCCTTCCTAGGCGGCGGCTCCATAACCTTAACCGTCTTCAACCTCGGCGGCGCATCCAGCCCATAATCCGCCAACTTCTTCTTCTCCAGCGGTTTCTTCTTCGCCTTCATAATATTCGGCAGACTCGCATACCGCGGCTCATTCAACCTCAAATCCGTCGTAATAACCATCGGCAGCTTCGCCCGCACCGTCTCCACACCCCCATCAACCTCCTTCACAACCGTAACCACATCATCCTTAATCTCCACCTTACTAGCCTGCGTGGCCTGCGGCCAGCCCATCAACCCGGCCAGCATCTGCCCCGTCTGCCCCGCATCATCGTCAATACTCTGCTTGCCCAGTATCACCAAATTACTCTTCTGCTCATCTACAACCTTCTTCAAAAGTTTCGCGACGCCCAGCGGTTCTAGCTGTGGGTCTTTGTCCTCGACGACGACGTGGATGCCGCGGTCTGCGCCCATGGCCATGGCGGTGCGCAGTATGTCTTGGGATTTGGGTGGCCCGGCGGAAAAGGCGACGATTTCTTCGACGGGGAGTTTGCGCTCCCGTAGGCGGACCGCTTCTTCGATGGAGAGCTCGTCGAAGGGGTTCATGCTGTGTTTTACGTTTGCGGTTTCGACGGCAGTTTGGGCGCGGTTCACGCGGGGCTTGACCTGTGGAGATTCGTCTTAGTATAATGCTTCTTTCCCGTGCAATGCGCGGAAGCAAATGTTGAAGTTGTGTGGAGAGTTGACGTACTGCATAGTCGATGACCCGTTTTACGGGTACTAATATTCGCAGTCCTGACATGGTGTGTGGTGTGGTGGCTATCCTCCGGTCTCAATTGGGAGAAAGGGAAGATGGTGGGAATTGGGAAGAGGAGCCAGGGTGGGATGCAGCTCGGATCGGAGCTTGACGTCCAGGATGGTGAGCCGAGGGAAGATGGAAAACTCCCCGCCGCCGTTGTTTTCCGACACGCCGGGGTGGCTTACATAAGTCGCACAATCCTCTTGTGTTGACGACACAACTTCGCCATAGCGTTTCGAGTTTTTGACAAAAGAAAAGGTTGAAGTTGCACCACATCTCGTATTACTAGTAACTGTCTGAAAAAATGTTGCTTTGCACAGAATAGACACTCCTCGCTTTTTTCGTGCTGTCTCTTCTACCCCCACGACCACAAGAGGCTCCTTGGACACACCCAAGCAACATGTCGACCTCAAGCAAGGCAGCTATCGACAAGCTCCCCGACGAAATCATTCTTGAACTGCTCAACCACCTAGTCGCAACGGGAACCTTCAAAGATATATACAATGTGAGTCTAACAGGCCGTCGCTTCAATCACCTCGCCGCCAAACATCTCTACGCCAACCTCGTCTTCTCTTTCCACCGCAAGGACCCGAGCCACCTCTTCTCAAACTTACAAACATACCCTAAGCTAGCAGCCTGCGTTAAAGCCATCCAATGGAATTACACGACCAAAGATTCCTTCCTCCATAGACTACCGAGATCCAACCCTGGCAAAGAAACCGCACACCAGCACCACTTCCAGGGCCACCAGTACATCGAAAGATACCTCACCTGTACCCCGAACCTAGAATCCCTAAGTGTCCTTGAATCCTGGCAATGGGACAACCACGTATACTGGTTCGCGCCGCTCTTCTCCCCCTCCACTCACGCCCACAGCCGCCTAACAACCGTATCCATCAACGGCCCGCTCCGCCTCCAAAACGTCGCCTACCTGCTCATTCTCCCCTCAATGCGAAAGCTAGAGCTCACAGAAACCATCGTCCTGCGGCAAGCCCAAGGCGAGCCCTTCGACTGGGAGCGCACCGACGGCCATTCCTTCGCCGAGCTCCTTAGCCACGGCTCAAACATCACACACTTCCACCTCTACAACTCCGCCGTGCCCTGTGACGCCGACCTCTGGGTAGTCCTGCACGCCTTCAAGGCCATCAAGTCTTTCGTGTACGAATACATTCTCCACGAGCTCGATAGCCGCTTCCTGCGAGACCGCGCTGCTTTTGACCTCCCGGCCCTACTCCAGCATCTCGCGCCCCACGGCCACACGCTAGAGGCCCTGTCCCTCTTCGCCAACGACCAACCAAACGCGCTCTATGACTCTATCCAAAGCGTTGAAGCTTCGGGCACCAACCTCGCAGCTCCCTTTACCGCCTTGCGCACCTTCGAACTCGGACCCCTCTGGCTCCGGCACCTCGAGCGCAATGGCGTCGATTTACAGTTTTTACGTCCTCCTTCCCTCGTAACGCTACGTCTGGTGTCGTACGAAGGCTTCGACGGGGAGAATACGCTTATGCGCCGCGGGCGCTTGCGCGCTATCGAGGCGCTGTTGTGTCGCTTGGCGGCGCGCCTCCCAGGTCTGCAGCGGATTGGACTCGTGGGCTGGGATGCCTCGATGGGGTATTGGCCGCCGAATTTTTGTGATGTTCAGGGGTGCTTGGCGAAGCTGAACGTGGGGTTTTTCTCGGTGCCGGGACGGAGGGGTGTGATGATGGTGGAGGATGCGGATGAGTATGAGTTTTGGTGTGATTTGGATGAGGATGAGGAGGCGGGGTGGGTTTTGGTGAAGGTTGACGGGTGCTTTCCTGGCTAATGCCTGTTTTCATATTCTGACAGAACCTCAAAGTAATAAGTAATCGCGATTAGACTCGGAGACTTTTAGAGCTCTCAAATGAAGCGTTTCGTTGGACGTGGGAAAAGGGCGGTATGTACGCTGATCGGGCATTGGGCATTGTCACATGGAGACGATTCGGTTGGATTTTTTCACCCTGGATGTTGGTCCAGCGGGTATACAGCATCGGAGGCGTTCGAATACATCGTGTTTGGAGTTTTTATTTTGACCTTGGCCCGGCCGTAGTTATTCTCCATACACTGGAGAATAGCTAGTAACCCACCGACTACTTCATTCACGTCTCAACCCTGCATCCTCTTGAGCCTCTCCTCCGCCGCCCTCGCCCTCCTCTCCCTCTCCATCCGCATCCGTGCCTCGGGCGTCAATCCCCTCATTTCCTCCTCCCTCTTCTCAGTCGCACTCTTCTCCACCATGCCTCCCAGCGACTTGCCCTTGCCAATCCTCTTCTCCGTCCTTTTAGCCTCCTCCTCTGCGCTCTCCTTCCGCAACCGCTCGGTCTCCGCTTTTCGTCTATCTGCTTCCGCCTTGTCTTCTGCGGCCTTCTCAGACTTCTCCCGCGCCTCGCGTTTCTCGAGTTCTGCTTTCGACAAAGGAGCAGGAACACATGCCGCATCCCAGTCGAAGGCGGACTCGCCGAGCTCGGAGCGCGCGAGACGGAAGGCGTCGCGGGTCGCACGGTCGCCGGCAAGACTAAATGGTGTGCGGGCGTCGTCGTTCATGATGGTGGGGTTTGCGTTGGCTTTTGTGAGGAGGGCGGTGACTATGGGTGCGGAGTTCAGGGAGGCTGCGAGATGTAGAGGCGTGGGCGTGTGGTGGTTTGGGGGTACCAAGGTAAAGGTGGGTGGGATGTTGTTGGTCTTGAGGTAGTTGAGGAGCGCGGGTATCTTTGATCGTTTGATAATGGAAGTAATTTGTGATGAGTGCAGCATAGCCTCTTCCTCCTCTTTTGATGGTTTCGGGGGCTTTGGTGCCTTGGATGGTTGGGGTGTTGGAGTGGCTTCAGGTGGCGGGGCATTCAACGCAGCGAGAGTTGCTTCGTTGATTACGCTTTGCTTCACTCGAGTCAACTCGACGAAAGCACGCATTAGCTCCTTTTGCGTCGCTCGCCGCGTGGTAAATGGGAAGCCTCGGTTCCTCGGGTCGTTGTTGCGGAGGACCTGGCCATCATATGGGCCGAATAACGTCCGGCGGTTCGTGTTTCCAGTTGCTCGTATGAAAAGTAATTCAGCTGTATCGATCATCGGCTTCCAGCTTGTCAGAAGCTCGCGCACCTCAGTCGTCAATGCAGCTTCATTGTATCGACGTAGAGAGGAACCAGCAGAGTGGGCAGCGCCTCTCGATGCATCGCTTGCAGATTGTGAACCACCTTGTTTTCGTCTTGTGGTGTACCTATGGAATGTCTTGTGCGCGATGACAGTGGCTGATCGCTCGTCTGCTCCAGTGTGCTTCTTTCCAACTTTTGGGGCCAGTGCTACAATCATGGCTGCAAAATGTCCACCGCCGATCATGCAGAGGAAGTAGTGGGGACCGATATCTGTTCCGGGTAACGGTACGCCGCCATCTGACTTTATTTGTGGCGGTTTCTTCGGGGAGAGCTGTTTGTTCCGTATTATGTCCACGATTTGTGATTCATCGTCCTGATCGCCATCGAAGAAGATCGCTCGGTACACGCCTAGTGACATATTCTCCGGTAGATGGGGCGACGTGAACCAGAGCAGGGGTGGTTTGCCCGAGCCGCGCTGCTTCTTCTTCGACGCAAACTCATCAAACTCTGGGTTCGAGATTTTCGCCCGCTTTTTCAGAAGCGCACTCAGCGTCGACTCCTTCGGCTTGTTCCCTTCCTCCTCATCGTCGTCCTCGTCCGACTCAGATGACTCCGACCCCGAAATACTCTCGTCTAATTCCCCTATAAGCTTCTCGAAATCGGCTTCTCCCACCGGTTTCAACCCTTTCAGCTTCAGCTTCAGATTGTACCCATGGAGATCTGATCGGACATGTGTGCGTTGGTCTGCTACCGTTGCGAAGCTCAGCCCGCAAAGGTTACACGATGTCGCTTTCGCAGGGCTGCCATCATCCGCATCGGTTCGCTCGGAGGTGTCGCTTGCGGGTGTATATGTTCGAGGGGGCGCTTCTTGAGGTGCGCGATCCGTCTGGTTCTTGAGAGTGATAGTAGAGAGAATCTCCTCTGGAAGGTCAAACACTGGGTCTGTTAGTATTGAGGATATTGGAGGCATGGGAGAATCTACTTACCGTACAGCGGTCGCTGCAGCAACTGTTCCACCTTCTGCGCCATTTTTCCGTACTCGAGTTGTCTGCCGGGTTGCGACGCGTGACAAGTATCAAATGAATATTTCTAGGCTGCGACAACTCTTTGGTGGGGAGTCACAACGTCACTTTGCTCGAGTCATGGAAATGCCAAGGCGCTACGGGGCTTGCTCATGCAGGCATGTGCAAACCCCCAGGTACCATTTCCCCACCTTCCCCATTCACTCTCCATCGCATTCCCTCTCAGTCGATCCGATATCGATTGAGCTTCCATCTTATCAATCCACAACACAAGCCATTTACAATGCCAAACGTCCTCGTTCTCTCCTTCGAAGAGTTCTCCTTCTCCTCACGGCAGCTCTACGAGCACCTCCTTCCCAAGCTCCTATCCAGAGCCGCTGTTCATGAAGCAGTCACCATCCAAGACGCTTTGAACTGGATTCTTTCCGGCTGGCCAACCATCATCCTAGTCACCGATCGCGTGCTAATTGAAAACACCGATGAAAGTCTCCAGCTTCTCGATGCGGTTGTCGAGATCACCAAACACGGGTGTACTACCGTCCTAACTGGTCTCGTTGCAGCAGCTTCGGACCCGGATACACTCGACGAGTTGTTCAGGGAGTATTTCGATTTGCGTTGGCGGGCTTCGGAACCGGAGACCCACGAAGCGCGGTTGCACACGACTGATGAGTCGATGATCAGGACTGCGAGCCTTTTCCCATTGTTCCGGGCCAATGCTATGTACTTGACCAAAGTACCTGCGTCGCAAACAGTGTATGCTGGGTCCACAGGTGCAACGCAGACTGCGTATGCTGCACTAGCACGTGTGGGTCTTGGCAAGTTGGGTTTTATTGGGGACGTAGGCTTTGGGGAGGAGCCTGAACGACTGATACTGGCGATGTGCCACCTCGACCGACCCGAAGACGATCTCTAGCGACAAGGCTATTCTCTTCGCCATGCTATCATGAGGTGAAAACTATGTGCAGTGCGCACAGCTGCATTCGACTTGAATACACCCTGGTCTTCAGGAAAGTCTCTGTGTCTGTTTCTAATTCTCCATGTACCGTACGACCTATGAACACGCCATGGGCATATCCAAAGCGGCAACTTTACGAGAGCGCGTAAACAAAGTTTCACCCTTCCCAAAATGGAACAGCCGTTCTTGGTCAACAAAACAAAACATGAGAACGACTTCAGCTCTGCTTCTTCTTCTCCCGCCATTCCACACTGCAAGTACATAACTTAACAATAACCATGGCCGACCCGCTCACTATTACAACAGGCGTCGCTGGTCTGCTATCTCATATCGGATCCACCGCCCTCGCTATCAGGAACTGCATATCCACCTACCGTGAAGCCAGCCAAGACCTCCGCCGCGTCTCGACCGAACTCTCCGCACTCCGCGGTATCCTCGAGAGTCTAAACGATGAGCTCAGCGGCCCCCAATTCATCGTTTCGCCCACCATTGAAGAGAATATCATGCAGGTTGTTAAAGGATGTTCGTATACGGTGGATGAAATGGAGAAGTTGTTACTCAAATTCTTGGAGGATAAAAAGACCCGGAAGATAGCATGGGTGCTGTATGCGCAGGGCGATATGGAGAAACTGAGGCGGAATTTGGAGGCGCACAAGTTAACGCTAAGCCTTGTGTTGACTCATCTAGATGTGTAAGTCCAAGACTCGCTCATGGTCCCTTAGCGTGAAGCTTGGAGACTGAATATGAATGCTGGTCAACTATTGGCGCCTCAAATTCCCTCTAATAGTTACTGACAATGGAAAGGGAGATATCTCGCCAGACTCAAGTCACCGTTGACCATATCAAGAAGACGACTGAGCTCACTTGGGAAAATACGGAGTCCATCAAGATCAGTCAAGGCCAGATTGGAGAGGGTCAACTGAATATTTTGAATGCAATCCAGAATCTTGAAAGCCGCGTTTCAGGCATCTCATTACACGCAGGAATAACCGACTCTAGCAGCGGCATTCAGAGCGTGCCAACACAAAGTAGTGAGAGTTTCGCCGAGGACACCGTCGCCGCATTGTACGGCTTCGAGGGTCAGACCTACGATGCCCTAAGTTTCGGAAAGAGTGAAGAGATCACCGTTGTAAAACGGACACAGACCAACAACGGATGGTGGGAGGGATCAGTGGGTAGAAGAACAGGACTAGTCCCAAGTATGTTTAACGCTGGCTCTACTTGGGCATGTTTCTAACTCCAAAGTAAGGCAACTTTGTCAAAGTCAATTCATCAAACGAGCCACGGGGTACGTCTGTTCACGATAGAGCGAAACAGCAGCCTTCACCTCCTCCTTCGACACGCGAAATAATTGCGACCTCACCAAGACCTGCGGATACACAGTCTAGTCATAGAACTCCTAGCATGTCGATATACGAGAGCAACCCGTCTCCAACTGACTTAGTTCCGAGCCCTGTATTCGTGCTTGCTAGCGCCTCACAGGCTGCGGATTCCCGACAGAGTCGGCTTCAATCATCTCCTGCGTCTTTTCTCGCAGTACACAAGCAAATTGGTAGATTAACGAAATCTTCAAGAACGCAGCTCGGCCAAGAAGTTCCTAGGACTCCCAACTCTGAAATGAAACCCATCCCAACCGCCGTAGTGCAGGATAGATCACAAATACAGGACTCGAGCATACTCACAACAACGGGAACCCAAGATTATTCAACCTTTGATGACTCATCTGATTCGGAGTCTCAGCTTGATTCCTCGTCTGCGATAAAGTTGCCCCCTTCATCCACTGCCGTTCTCGCTCGCATGCAACGCGAGCTCTTAACGCCATCCCAACGTAATGAGCTTGACCTGGAGCTGGCGGGTCTGTTTGAAACGTTGGATAACAGACTATTGGCCCCAATGACAACATTGTTTTACGGAAGCTTGGTCTTGGACCACAATGAATTCTGGCGTCGGGGTTACGACAAGCTGAGTTTATTGCTAAGCCAAGGTGCATCATGTCCTCAAGACTTGTGGGGTCACCGTTTTCTGTGGCACGGCCATAAAGATATCATACCTCTCCTCCTGTTTTATGGCGCGAACCCTAATTCTCGCGATGCGCAAGGACAGACCCCGTTGCATATCGTGGCCCCTTTTTTCATTTTCACCGGAGATAAAGTCAAGCTGATCGAGCTATTTATCGAACACGGCGCAGATGTCAACGCCAAAGACGAATCGGGTCAGACTCCATTGTATTTGGTACACTGGCTGTCGAATTCTGCTGTGAAGACCTTAGTCAAGCACGGCGCAGACATTGATGCAAAGACCAATAGAGGTTGGACGGCTCTCGTCCAGGCAGTTGTTAGCAAGAAGGTCGGTATCCAGTTTGTCCAATGTCTCCTCGATGCTGGAGCAAACCCTGCTCCACGATACGACAAGAAACACAGTCTTAAGGAGCATCTCGAACGGGAGCTCCGATTTGCTCTGGACAGGAACCGGAGAGCGCTCCTGAAAGCCCGTCTTAGACTTCTTCAGGAATATGAACTTCGTAGGATCCAGGCGGAATTTCTTGAGGGCCACGGCCTCCGCACCTGATTGCTCTACAGCTTAGGCCTGAATCGTTTATAGCATATATAATGGAAATTGGGATACACATTAGCCGCTCTCTGGTCCATCCTATCAACATCTCTCGAATCGGCTAGGTACGCATTTAGTGAGTTGACTAGTCAGTGGATCCGACTTTCGTTGGCAACTCACCGCCATCGCCAATGTGGCCCTGGGATGATCGCTGACTGCCTTACCATTGCCTGCCCTTTCGCAAGTGAGACCCATTTAGACCCATCTGCGAATCCGCGGCGCCCAACAATCTGAAAATCAACAAATCCAGTCACAGGAAGGACATAAGGTAGTACACGCAGTGCATTATCCAATGGACCATCAATCAACAGCTTTCAGAAGTTACCCATTAAAGAAGGTTGCTCTCGTGATTTATTAGCTCCATTTGCCCTAGGTTGTTGGGAAGAGTGCCGTGCTATCCAACTAGTCTCAGAAAATAGTGTCAGCGATCCACACTCATGACATGAAGGTACCTGGACAAGGATCATTAGGGCAGTAGATAGTAGAGATCGTATATGGTTGAAACGCACTACACACTCTCTGCAGCAAGCTAAGCACCTTTTCACAAGCTTCGACCCATATCAGATTGCCCGCGAGACTCTAATCCTCATTCCTCAAAAACCCGCCAAACTTCCCCCGCCTCTCAATCTTACCCGGCTGATACTTAACCTCCCCCTTCTTATCCTTCTTCTCATGCCGCCGTCCTTTCAGCCAGTGCTCCCGAATATTCTTCGTATCCCTATTCACAGCCGGCGCCAGCAGCGGATTCTTCTCGCGCAGCACAGACACATTGACCTTCCCCTTCTTTACATCCTTGATAGGCTTCTCGCCTCGCTCCACAAACTTGGTGTGCCGGCTCAACTTCTCCTTTTGGAGTTGTTCGGCGGATTTCCCAGGGCGTGTAGGTGGGGGAGTGGGAGGTCGATGGTCGCCCGCTGCTTCAAGAATCGACGCTGGGAGCAGGTCGGGGAGGTTGTCCATGTCGACGTCCAAGGAGGGCTGTGGCTCTAGGGGTGCCTCAAGACGCTTTTGTTTGGCTTCGAGTTTGGCGAGCTTTCTTGCGCGCTTCTCGTCTCGTTTGCGCTTCTCGGCTTGCTCTTCTGCGATGCGCTCTGCGCGCTTTTGCTGCCGCAGCTTCTCTTTCTCTTCTTGGGCTTGGACGGCTCGGCTTGCGTCTTCCTCGGCGGCCTTGGCTCTCGATGCGGCTGTTGCTGTCTGCACCATTTCTGGGGCTTCATCGTCTGACTCTGCCTCTTCTTCGGTTTCCTCCACGACGCGCGCTTCTACCGCTTCTGGCTCTTGTTGCACTGGCGGTTGCTGGGAAGGGGCTTGTTGAGGTTCTTCGCTATCAAAGCGCGTATGAGCTGCTGCCGGTTTTGACGATTCATTGGGAACATCGAGTACTTCCGGCTCTTCCTCGTTGTCTTCCTCTTCGGTTTCTTCCACGACTGGCTCTTCCACCGAAATAGGACTGTGTACTTCTTGCTGTACAGGCGGTCTTTGAGAGGAAGCAACAAGCACACGAGGTTCACCGAGCTCTTCACTCCCGAAGCGTGGATGGGCTGCTGTCGGTTTTAGCGATTCCACAGGTACATCGGCTGCTGCATCTGCACCGAAGAGGTTCTGCTTGCTTTCCCACGTGGAAGAAGGTATTTCGTCCGCCAAGTCCACCACTGTGTGCATTGTAGTTTCAGCCCGTGGTGAGGGGGATAAGAGATCTATGCCCTCATCTGCTGCATCCTCAATAGCGTTGGTATGGTTGTTGCCTCGAGGAGTGGAGGGCGGGGGATTCGTATTCTCGTCCACTCCTAAATGTGTCGGCACCGGCGTGTGATCGCGGCTTTCAGCTGCGTCCGTAGCGCTGGGTTTGTTCGCAGGCTTGCCAGCCCACGACTCTGCCGATGTCGGAACATCCCACACGTCGCTTGCCTCTGCTTCTGCGGTATCGCCTATGCGTTCGGTCGTCTCGCGCGATCTAATGGGCACGTCTGCCAGCGTGATGTTATCCAGCAACTCTTGCTCGGGCTTTCGGAAATGTTTGGATGAAGAAGCCGGTGTTTCCTTCGTCGCGGCAGCTTTCCTCCTCTTACTCGATGCTGTAGGCGTTTTCGGCGTCTCCAATAGCCTCTTCCCTCTACCCTTCTTCACAGAAGAGGCCGGCTGCGGAGTGCTCTCCGCCCCGCTCCTTGTCGTGACCATGCCGGCGCTGCTCTCGGCTGGCCGATTTTTCGGTGTCGGTTCTGTCTCTTGCTCGGCGAGATTCTGTACCGAAGGTGAGCGACTCAGGATTCGTCTTGCCGTGTCGAAGACCTTCGCAAACATGGCGCTGGGGTGGACACAAAATTATCAATGCCAAGATTTGCGACGGTCGCCGCGGAACAAGGTTTTGCCTAGCGCAGTTTGCGGACTTCCGGAGCTGGCGCAGCCATGCAAGTGGCTGGACTGGCTGACAGTCCTCATGGCTTTCCGTCCCATATTCTCTCGATCTCTAAGATCATCTCTACCGATTGAGCTAGGTCTGCTCTGTCGAGCAACACAGAATGCGCAATTGGGTCGCCGCTATGCATCCGTCAAAGTCAGTGCGGCGCAGATGCGCCATGACCTCGACCTGCGCAACCGAACCGGCTTCTTCAAGATGCTCAACATGCAGAAACCCAAGATGTTGGTGTGGGAGCCCGAGAACGCGAATCAGCTCATCGCCCAATTCTTAAACTCCAAGGGCAAAGTCGACCCCGCAACCAATGTGTCGCGGTTGGCTAAAAGTATGCTCTGCACTTTCTACCATTGTGCGTCGCGTTGCTAATCGTGTCTAGAATACGGCAAGGATATTGAAGACATCACCTACCTCGCAATTCCAATGTTCCGAATTCCCGACGCAAACAACAACAAAGGTTTACCTCCGAGCCGCAACGCCTCGATCGGTGCCGAACTACTCTTCGCATGCAGCGCCGCAGGAGAGCCATGGGCCACTCTACAGATACTGAGCGCAGTCTACTGGAAGAGCACACCAGAGATACCTCAGGCGAGGGAGATACTGCGCCACTTCTCCCCAGCGCAGATAAAGGAATGCCAGGTGCACTTTCAGAAGCTGGTAGAGCTAGGCAACAAGGACGCAATGACACTACAAGGCCAGTTCCTGGAGAGGGAGGGCAAGTTCAACGAGGCCCGCGGGCTGTACGAAAAGGCTATGGATGGGTACGACATGAGACTGGGAATCGATCCCATGTTCCCGCATCCGATGTCACTACCCCGAGTCCCACCGTGGAGAGCGCTGGGCTTGATATTGCAAGATGTGGATACCCCCGAAGCTCAAGAGACAATGAGAGATGCATTCCGGATAGGCGCTGAGCAGGCAGATGACCCGATTTCGTGCTGGCATCTCGCAAATGTAAAGGGCGAAGACTGGTTCAGATGGACGACCAGAGCGGCCGCTTCAGGCTACGCTGAAGCCCAATTCGCTTTGGGCAAAAAATATTTAAATCTGGCAGAAGACAGAGATTTGGCTAGAAGCCCTAGCCTCCGCAAAGTCATTCATTTTGCTAGATGGTTTGAAAAAGGCGAGGGCATTCACCAACTGGCTATTGAGTGGCTTCAAGTAGCAGCGTTCGGGGGGCACAAGGCGGCAGCTATGAAGCTCGCCGAGATGTCTAAAAAGACTGGCCATAACAATGTCTACAAGTCTCTTCTAGAAGGGATCCTAGAGCCTCCGCCTGCTGGCAGGAAAGAAGAATGGCCGGATATAGTGGCTACAGCGAGGGTGATGTTGGAAGAAGTAAGGGTCGCTGAGCAAAGAACCTCATGAACGAGTCAATTTGTCTTCTCTTCATGTACGCTGAAACTACGATACCCCTCCGCTTTCTCACATGTCCCTCCTTTCACC
>JAFHBV010000539.1:0-21599 GCA_019022785.1 Pseudomonodictys pantanalensis
CTTATGCTCGTGGGCTCGGATTTGTGTTATATATCCATTTTTTTGACCGTTCCTTGGGAGTTCAAAACCAACTGCGCCGCGGCCGCATTCAGCGNCCANNACACCCCCCCCCCCCGGAACATTTTTATGATGTGCAATGACCTTTGCACATACAGCGGGTGCAATGTAGCCTTGGGCTTTGATGTCAGGGTCGTAGGTTTCGGCCCACGCATCGTATGCAGCACGCGACTCCTCGGGCGTTGTTGCGGCGTATACCCGTTCGAGATATGTGTTTCCTAACGAGAGGCTTTTCGCGGACAACTTAAGGGGAAACTGAATGTTGGCAGGAATTGAAAATGGACTATTTGTTGCTTTTGTTAGCCAGACGTTAGGAGGTGGTGTCAGATGTGATGTCTAGCCCATATGACGTCACATTTGCGGGGATAGGAAATCATCTTTTTCATCTCTATAGCGATACAGAGGAAAGGCGTATGAGGAACTTGAAAAAAGAGCTCTCGTTCGCAGTCCGGGGCCTGAGAACAAAGGTATGAGTTCCAAGGACATCACGACACTTCGTTTTGTTGGTCCGCATGCTTGGTCTATGCGTTCGTTGAATCCTCCACAGGGTGGTATTCCACACGGATATTGCGATATACCGGACTGATCTGCTTCAAGCGCACTGGTCGAGCATCGCATCACCGCAATTGAGGCTTCAATGGACCGATAGAGTCTGCGGATTGTCTGTCGAGGGTATTTCTGTGAACCGCGGAGGGGACACAGGTACATCCGCGGCATTATTATGCAGTTTCGTTGGAATCCTCTGAAGGAGTACACCAGGCTTCCTCCTTTGATCCTACATCGATTGGGCCGTTAGTGTAGGTGCTCGGTCAAGTCCGGCAGACAGGTGCCGAGGATTCAACTGTTCCATGTCCTGAGAATTCGCGAACGAGGGCTCGCACCTAGAACCGAATTGCTCTGTTGGTGGGGAAGATTCATCACCTGCTGTGCCACCGCACCACCCGCTAAGATGATCAAAACGAACTGAGCCGCACGGTCCGCGCCAAACAATCCGTGAGAGTGCAAGGCCGATGCGAGGCCGTTGCGTGGGGTCCGAGAACCATACCAGTCTTGGTGGTAAAAGCGCGCCTACACCGGTTCATGCTGTCTCCCGCGAAGTCCGAGATACAGGATCATGCATTGCCTTTTTGGGGAATACACGACGGAGGCAACGAGTGCGGACGCTCCGATGGGATCCTAGTGGAGGATTGTTACCATTGTAGTTGATCCTGCGGTTGTTGGGGAGTTGTCCCAATGGGGGCCAAAAGCCATATTCCCTAAGGAAGAAATGGTCTTGAAACGCGCGCATACCAAACACGTATAGTCTACGCGACATTATTATTGGATTCGTATGGTCGGATCTGAGTGAAACGGAATGCTATTCGTGGTAACCGGAAGCTTTCCGCTCCAGCTATCGAGGCGATGTATTAGAAGATATCGCGAACACTTCCCTGCACCGATGCTGGCACCGAGCGTCTGCTTGCTAGACGTCGAGTCGGCCCGAGGTTGCGTTTTCTGTGTCGATTGGCGTCAGCGTGCTGGCGCCGGATCGCGTTTGTACCGAAACGAGGCAAGCAGTCGTTGAAGATCTTCGCCTCGCAATTCACCGAGTTGGAAAGCACAACCGTACGTGCGTGGGCACCGATCGTTTATCAAGACAGTTGTCAGCGTGTTTCTCGTATCGCACTAGTAAAGAGAGGGTCGGAAATAGTAACAGTCGTTGGCCAAGGCTTCATAGCGTCACTGCTGCAACGTCGTCACCGTTCCGTCGAAAGCTCTTGACACTATCAATGCCTTGATCTGATCGTTGAAGCGTCTGAAAAGTCGCGGGGTTATTGCCGGTCCAGTATCGACATTGGCCGCCCCGTCCTTGTCCATGCGCTGGAGGCCTTTGTGCGGCATGCGGCGCTCCTGAATCTTCGCAGGCACTCATAGACCCGGTATCGCGTGTGGCGACTCCGTGACGCGCAACATGGCTATGGCGGTGCACCAGCCGCAGCTGTTGATATCCAGGCACAGAAAGGAAAGGGGAAAGCGAGCAGCTTTCAGGTGTTTCCGGGCACGGGCCACTTGCCGAAACTCTCAGGGCCGGCTCCACTCTCAGCTTCAACGAAGACTCCCTGTCGACCGCTCACCTCACCTCATCGGGCATCCAGTACGCTCCCGGTCGCCTTTTGCCACGCCATATATCCATTTTGAGTAAGTTTCAACTAGTCTGGCGACGCCGCGATGCCACGATGCGGCTTTACGGGACGCGAAGAACATTGATCCCCAGGAACCGCGCGACGTCAGGGCTTTGCTCAGCCACAGCAGAGCTCAAAAGGTCACTGAGACATGGCGCCAACTCCTCCAGCTGGGCCGTACAAGTAGCACCGATAGTGTTTGTTGGGATGCCTGTCGTTTCGTAAGGGTCAAGAGGTCACGCAGTGCGCCATTCCACTGTTCTCCTTCGTTCACTATCCCTTGTCATTCATTCATCTTCCGTCACGCTCAGTCTATCGCTTCTCCTTTCTTCTCCATGTCTTTTTGGAACACCGTCATGGATGCCTCTGGAGAAGTACCGTACGGCAAACGCTTGCTGCCAGTCATCATCGACGAAATAGCGACATCCGACCCAGAACGCGTTTGTTTCTCCTTCCCACGGACGACCAATCTGCGAGACGGCTTTAGGGATATAGACTTCCGCACGGTTCGTCCAGACGTTGTACACGCTGCCATACCCGAAACTGATCTCTTAGTTTGCCAATGCAATCAACAAGCTCGCACACTTCATACAGAGGGAGATCGGCCGGAGCTCAATGTTTGAGACGGTTATGTATATGGGCTACCCAGATGTCAGGCACTTCATCGTTCTGGTCGCTTTGTGAGTTCTTCAGGCCCCAGCTGCTATGGTTCGACCACCCTGCTGACGCACATATGAATGGCGGCAGAATGAAGACGGGACATAAGGTACCCTATGCTTTCCCTACAAACCTAATCTTCTTAAGTGGCTTGCGCACTTACACCGTCCTAGGTTCTTTTTAGTTCACATCGTAATAGCGCTGCCGGCCACGCCGATCTTGTTAGACGAACCGATTGCACCATACTCCTTCATACGTACGGTTTTCCAATATCTGGAATACTCGAGAAATGTCGTATGGAGACGCTTTGTATGCCGGAGATGGACTATCTGCTCGATAACTCCGCCTCCGAGCCATACCAGTTCAACAAACTATTCGATGAAGCCGGACGCCACCCATGCATGGTTATACATACTTCGGGGTCTACAGGACTTCCCAAGCCAGTGGTGTGGTCTCATGCAATGTTGATTACACAAGACGCACATCATCTGGTGCCTCCACTCGATGGCCGACCCACCATCTGGGGTAGTGTATTCGACTCCTCTAGTCGCGTGTTCAGCGCCCTGCCGCTCTTTCACGGCGCCGGAATTGCCTCTGGAATCACGAAAAGTTGCTATAACGGCATTGTTACCGTGCTCGGCCCTCCTGGCTTAGCCACAGCCGATGTCTTTGAGCAAATGCTGGAGTACGGCGGCATCGACGCCGTAGACGCCTTGCCTGTGACACTAGAAGAGGTTGCGACGAGACCAGACATACTTGCTAAGCTCGGCAGGCTAAAGTACATAACGTATGTTGGTGGTATGTCGTGGACAGACCCTTCCTCAGTTGAAGCATCGCTAAGAGAGAGCAGGGGCACTGGCCAAAAAAGCGGGTGATCTGATATCCCGGCACGTTCAATTATACACCGTCGTTGCTAGTACCGGGACTGGCTCGATCATACAGCACGCGACAGATCCCGAAGATTGGCAGTATGTTTGCCTAAACCCGATCGTAAATGGAATAGACATGCGGCCCGTAGGAAATGTATGTGAGCTCGTCTTCGTCAAGGACTCTGATTATGCAGATTTCCAAGGCATCTTCAAAGTCTTCCCGCGACTGGGGGAGTATTCAATGTCGGACCTGTACTCGAAACACCCAACAAAACCATATCACTGGAGGCACGAGGGCCGAAAAGACGACATGGTCGTACTGAAGAGTGGTTGCAACGTCAACCCGGTAGCGCATGAGCATATCGTCGCATCCCATCCAGCAGTCCAGAACTGCATCGTTATTGGTACAGGGCAAGACAGACTCGCAGCTATCATTGAGCTACAACACGACTATTACTGCGAAGGACCAGAAGAACATCAAGAATTACTCAAGACAATATGGCCGAAGATAGAAGAAGCGAACAATCTCGCAGATACGGCAGGCCAACTCAGGCCCGACAGTTTTATCTTTGCGAAGAAAGAGAAGCCTTTCGCCATCGCTGGGAAGGGAACAGTGCAGCGCAAGGCCACAATCACCCTATACCAATCTGAAATCGAAAGTCTGTACTCTAGAATAGGATTGGAAGGCAGAGTTATCGTTTGAGCTGTATTGGTGCCGAATCGATTACCGGGTCCAGCGTGGTCGGTAGGAGCAGACACGGGTAGCCTAAACCACAGCCTCGTCTTACCAATGTCGTGCGAAACTCGCCAGGTGGCAAATACCGCTAAAGCAAGGCGAAGGAGTAGTCAAGCGGCGCCCATATTTCTCAATTACAAGAGGTCTACGGGCGACGCCGCGAAAGCGTCATAGAACAAGATAGTGGGCGCCGCTATGAGAAGCAGGATGCGAATAACATTACGAGAAATGAGTATAGAATACTAGGTCAATGCTTCGGCTAAACAGCTACCACTACTCTTGCGCTTTTCGTGCGACTAAGCAGGTACCGCCATCAAGCGCTCTTGGTCTCTTCTCCTTACAGACTGCCTTAGTCTGAATCGCCGAAACCCAACGGCCTTCATTCATCGGAGCATCTCTTGTCACCGGCCCGCTCATATTGTTATTAGGCGAAAGCACGGAGACGGGCTTTATGGGTCACAATAACATAGCCGTCTGCTTGTTCAGCCTCCATGACAATTCAGATACACAATTCCTCGGCTGGGAAAGTGACTGGAAGATTTACGAGCCGCCGACTTCCCTTGATTGGTTCAGTCCATTTGGTCTAACCGAAGGCGACGTCCGCTTAATAATCAAAATGCATCCTCGGCGACATCAATCTATCCATCCTGACTCTGATTGGCTTGTGGCTGGTCGAAGTCCACAGACATTCCGCTCGAAGTGGGCATCTATACGCAGCCCGTGACCCACATATACGAACGGACTCGAAATGATTTCTAATCAGTGCCTGAGGCTGAAAATGTACGGTGCAGAAGCGGTGTTTGGCATAGGAACATTTACCAATCGGGCTCTCTCCTAGGGTACCAAAGCTGTGGGTATGGGCTAATGTATAAATGATGATATAAATGATGAATGTGCTGTCACTTGGTTCGGATCAGCAGATCTCAGTTCTTTACTCCCCACTACCCTACAACACAAATACGACTAACCCCCTCACAATCGCACCTTCGCACATCAACATCAGAATTTCACCACTACCGCAACAATGACATCCCTCCACGCTCTCGCCATCCCTCCTCTGATCCGAGGCATGAAGAACACCGTCGCCTTCCTCAACAAAGGCGTCAATCACGCAAACACCAACTCCATCGACGTCCAGACCTACCTCGACGGACGTCTCCATCCCGATATGCAACCCCTCCCCTACCAAATCTACCGCCTGACCGACGCCGCCAAGTTCATTCCGGCGCGCATTAATCCTTCTGTCGAAACCATCACTCTCCCAGACACGGAGCAAACCTTTCCGGACCTGATTGGCCGCCTCGAGCGCACCATTGCATATCTCGAGAGCATCAAGCCCGAGGATCTAGAGGGCAGGGAAGAGAACGAGGTGACATTGAAGATGCGGGGTTCGGACGGGCAACCGAAGGAGATCAAGTTCACGGCGAGGCAGTATGTGCAGGGATTTGCGCATCCGAATTTCTGGTTCCATGTTACGACTGCGTATGGGATATTGAGGATGAAGGGCGTGGATGTTGGGAAGATGGATTTCTTGAATGGGGCAAAGTTGATCTGATTCGTAGGTAGTGTAAGTGAGACCAAAGGATCTGAGGACTCGTAAGCATTGGGGTGAAGGTAAGGAAGAAGTGTGGATGGTCTGTAAAAGTCAACGATAGAGAAAAAATCAATATTGGGTATCATTATGGATTATCAGATATGTCGAAGCCAAGGAGAAACGCCAAGTGATCGTAACGTCGTAAGTCTCTCGTCCCGAGAGCAAGATCCTCCTCTTTACTTCACAGTGATAGCAGCAACCAGCGCATCCATACTGCTACTATGCGTACTTGCATTCGCAGGTGCGATGAACGGTCCCGCCCAATTGATGCTCAGCATATTGCCCTGGTCGCGATTGTTGTTCCAGATGCTATTCGCGTTGGCTTGTATGCTCTTCACATACGCAGCATCCGGTGCCGCCTCGTGCAACAACTGCAGGTTGCGGGCGAAGATGCCTTTGAACTGGGAAGCGTCACCGCCACATAGGGGTCCGCAAGCGTCGTGTAGGATATCGTTCTCGTCGGACAGCTCAGCGATGGCGGCTTTGGCGATGCGTGCTGCGAGAGGAAGGTAGCTGGCGTCGGGTGCGGCTCTGTTGAGTTCAACCAGTCCACCTAGGATTACACCTTGATTATAGCTCCACGTCGTCTGCGCATGCGTCAGTAAGCCGACCCCTTGAAGGAAAGAGAGGCAAACTCACCCTGTTGTTGTTCTTGCAGTTGCCGTCCAGGCCGTCATTAATAGTCCCCCTGTCATTGATCATCCCGCTGCTCTGAAACCATGCGAGTTCCTTCTTGGCCCAGTCGACATAGAACGCCTTATCCTGTGCGCGATTGGCTAAATGCGCCGCTGTGCTGAGGAAGAGTTCGTTCGCAATGGCGTTGGCGTAGTTTTTCTCCCAGCTCCACCATATACCTCCATTGCCGCACGTGGTGGGCCAGGCTTTTGTGACGGCTTTGAAGATACCCTCGGCGAGTGTCAAATATTGCGCATCTTTGGTGACGTCGTAAGCTCCAATCCAGCCCAACGCCCACCAGAGATCGTCATCGTAAAAGCCATCGAGCCAGACTCCAGGATCAGGTGCCGCCGCTACGGCTGCAGACTTGGTGGGTTGCATGATGGGCAGGTTTTTCACGTCGACGTACTCGCCGTTTGACTTTGTCCAATCGGCTGGGTAGAATGTAATTGGTTCGTCGTCTTGGCCCATGCTCTTGAAGTAGCCCGTTTCCTTGCCAGTCGTGTTGAAGAGTTCGTATGTGCCGTTGCTGTCCGCTCTCCTCTGAACGCTGACGCCTTCGATGCCGGGCTGAGGGTTCTTCGCAGGTGCTTGGAGAAGTGTATTGGCGAATAATCGAGAGGCAAGATTGGTGAGTTGTGCGTTGCCAGAGTCGAGCTTTGCCAGGTTGGTGATCATCGTCATGACGTTCGCCGAATTCCACCAACCACAGGTATTGTATAGTCCTGTGCCAGCATTATACCAGATCTGGAGTGCTGAAAGGGCGAGCTCGGCGCGTGTGGTTGGATCGGTTACACTTTGTTGGGCGTAAGTGTTGGGGAAGAGCGCAGCAGAAACAAGGGTAGCGCGAATGACTGAAGAGATGTACATGATGTGTGTTTACAAGAGTATCAACATTAACGAATAGACAGTACGACAAGATATAAGAGAACGACAGCAACACAACCGAACGGCAGGATCCAAGCATACGCCTATCCGATATTTTTCGCCATCGTGGCTGCGATGCTTTATAAGGCAGCCCATCATGTCCGAGGTGTGATGAGATCCACCCCAAGCCTCGATGGTGCAAGACGAGGGTTCGATACTCGCCCGCACCCCTCTAATCTCAATTTACACTCGTTTGGCCCAAAAGGAGAGCAAAGCCACGAGCAACCAGTAGAAGAACATGGGGCAGCGATCGCTTGACCAGAGAATCAAAAAGAGTCTCACTTATCCGCTGAATTTAGTGGGACCTGGAGCTGGTCGTGCTGGGCTCCGACACGCGCCCCCTGTCTCAGACGCGTGAGTCCTTGTCCTTGTGTAACCAGGAAGGAATAGCTCGGCGTTCTAAGACGATAAGGATCATATGCGACGAGGCAGGCGGTTATCCATAGCAGTACTCTCGGGATGTACATGCTCGTATTGTTATGGCGGCCGTCACGGGGATCTACGTTGGGCCGGACCCAACGCCGCGGAAGCGACAATGAAGTAGCTGGCGCAGCGTGTATATCCTGTTCTCAGGTATAAGGCGTTGTAGTGTACATTAATGACGAGAAATTCTGCAATGGCAGGTGAGTGGCCTTATGGGGCAGTGATGTCTGATGTTGAGACGGCATTCTTTGTCGCGAAATGGGCAGGAAGAGGCGCAGACGGCGCACCTCGGCTGCCCCTCCGTGCCGAGACCACTCACGTGTCTAGCAATTCACCTGGCATCGTACGAATCGCACATGGGGACCAACAATACCCTGGAGGATGGCGCGCGTTACCCTCAGACATGTAGAGATTCTCTTCAGTTACAAGCTGCGGTCTTTGGGATCTTCATCGTGCCTTACGCCTTCTTAATTAACCACACCACAAAACATGCGGGCTGAATTGTTTCAGTCGACAATTTTAAATACATTCCCTACGACTCCAACATATGCGACTGTTGGGCATCCAAGACGGTCAGCACAGCCAGCGCATAACTCGTTCCCTCCTCTCGAACTTGGCTTCTCTGAGCGGTCCCATAGGGAGAAAGAAAACATCGGGTCTGTCTATAAATAAATGAGAAGAAATGACGGAGCATCGAGGGCCTGTGAGTGGGTTTTTTTTTGTTTTGATATCCGCGCAAGCCACATGCTGGTCGATAAGATCGATGTGCCTTGTTGATAAGGCATTGCAATTGGAGGGTCGAGCATCTGAAACGACTCCTGGTATGTACCCTCAGGTGCCGGTCTCGGATCGCCCAATTCGGTAAGCCACGACTGAACTCCTTGGCACGTTCAGTGTCCCATGTTTTGTGCCAGCCGATTGTTCCTTGGTAGAGAAACACAAAGCCAGGAATTGTTTGAGGACCGGAAGAAGTGGCGATCTCCGTGTCTGGGAGGCCTATGATGGACAAAAAGTCAATTGGAAAGGTGTCGTGGCTCTCCGAAAAAGGAGAAAGAACAGCATCTGTATAATCACTGGTCAAGTGGGTCGAGAGGTGTGTGACTTTAAGTCCTAGCAGATGACGTCGATCTATCCGAGGATCTAGAGCCTCACGGAATGCGGGGGCGAATATCGCGATATTGCCATTTGCTGACACCGATATCTTGGCAAGATCGGGGAGCGCGCACTTCACATATCAACCATACACTCAATCTCATCGCGGCTCGCGATCTTGTTTCGTCGTTTGTTGTTCCGTGGCGTGGAGTTTCAAAGCAGAACTTTGTGTCGCTCCAATGATTGATCATCCGGTGTTGCACAAGCGCCTCGGACCGTCAGGAACTTCCTACGAGGGGGAAACGTTGCCGACACCATCATCACGGTAGCGTGCGGAGAGAACATGGCCGTTTGGTGGTACATAATAGTCGTCTCCGCATATGGACAACCCTGTGAGCACAGGCTAAAGTGATTCCTTCACGCGATCAGGATCTCGGTACCTAGAATCTTCACCTCATCTACCCAGCAATTATCGGCGCCTTCTGCAGCTTTGTCCTTGCGGCTCCATATAGCTTCCAATACACGTTTGACGGTCCGAATGTAGCCCCAGTACATTATATTGTAAAAATCGTCCAGAGTGTTCATGATCCACTCGCGCTGGGCGGGATCTTCAGATTCTGCTCCGGCAAGAAAGAGTGGCCAGCTGATGGACTTGAATAGAGTATCGCCCGGTTTCAATTGAGAGATGTGGTGCACAATCTCATCAGCCAAACCGGTCAAGCTGACCAGCGCCAATCCACTTGAAGGGTCCAGGAGAGGGTTACTGCACGGCAGCACGCGGACAAGGTAGATGCAGACTGCGGCGCGATGTGCAGACGCAATGAGCACGCGTTGCTCGAGGTTTTCCAATGGAGAAGCGGGTGCAAAATTGAACGTCCACAAGACCGGGTCAAAGGCGAGAGCGGCTCTCAGCAACACTTCTACGCGCTCCTGAACTTCGGGTGCGACCTCTTCTGTCGTTGATTTGCGCGTGTCTTGGAGGTCGAACGATTCCATCATGATCCTTAGCAACGGACTAGGACAGGACAGGTAGTTGTTGGTCTCTGCATACAGGAGAATCGGCTCTAGGTCGATGGAGTCTGGTATTAGCCTGGGTGTTGTTGCGAAGGTGAAGGTTGAGCCAAGAATGTAGAACCTGACTTGTCAGCCTTCATAGTCACTGCACCTCTTAGTTGACTTACACTAGAAAGTCGGAGAGTAGGGATAGCCGAAGCTTGCTCATGGGGTTTTGGAGGTAAGGTGGATGACCGAGGAGCTCGAACAGCTTCCGAGCTCCTTCCATATGGATTTTCCACTTGTCTCTACCCGACTCGATGAGGTCATAGTTGATGAAGAGGAGGATAACCACCAGAATCAGGTCAATGTTCGATTCGTTCACCGTAGCGACTGACTGGGCCAATAGCGAGAGGGCTTGTTGTTTAGCGATGAGGGCGTCTCTGTATGAAGACTTGAGTGGACCCCCAAACCTGCTCACTGCCTGATAATATGCAACTAGGCACGGTTTCTGGTCCTGTTGGTAAGGCGACTGGGTCATCGGATCCCGCGAGATATTGAAGACATGGAATGCCGAATTGGCTAAGATGATCTGGAGCAGCAACGGATAGGCCGAAGTGGCTGGAATTAGATCGCGTATGGGATTCTGCCCCGGACCATCGTACACGACCATGTCGACACATATCTGGGTCGCGAAATGGTAGATGTAGTAGCGCGAATGTTGATTAAGGTCTTGCATGAGGGGGTCAACAAGCGGTCGGTGGACGATCATCGTTGTGGCTTCGCGTCCTGACTCGTCTCCAGGGACAGCCGCATTCCCCGGCTCGACAACGTCGGCGTGGTCAGCGATAAGGAGAGAGGTGTCAACTTTCGGGTGCAGATCATTATCTTGGCCTTCTCTTTTCGTCCCAAGCCTTTCCTCATACGACTTTCCCATCATTTTCCCCCGGCTCGCGACGCCCTTGTTCCACACGAATAGCTTGCCATAGCCAAGGCAATCCGCTCCTGCAGAAAGGCATTTTTGACAGACGGGTAACGAGCGGTCGCATTTCCACCGACGTTTCCTGCAGTTATGGCAGGCTTTGGTGGGCAGAGATAGGTCCGTTGGAAGCATTAGATAAGTGCCATACCACGGCTGTGGCGCAGGTCGGGTGGCTGTTTAAAGTGCCGCTGTAGGCGGAGATGTGCTTTCAAAAAGCATGTCTAGTGGTGAATATATTGGAAGGGCTTGTGGTCTGACTCGGATTGCAGGGTTTGGATTTCGGCTGGCGAAATCTGATAGCCACGATAGCGGCTACGGAAGGCGGGAGCAGCCAGTGGCGCAACCTCGGAAACGGCCACCACTCCACGTCACTCGTCTGTTATCGTTTCACCCATCAATCCCCATCCGTCCTCACCCGCGTTTGTCTTCTTTATCCCGCTTTTGCCTCCACCGACTTGTGCCCCGCCGGTGGAGGCCCGCGCCATGCGAGAATTATGAGGGCTAACCAGCGGCTAGCTCGAAGCAGCTGCCAAGGCGCATCGGCTGCATACAAGCTCCCATCATCACAAACGACCGCTCCTACTGTCACTGACACGGTGCCTTGTCGTTGATCGTCGGTCTTCTCAGCGCCATGTCGCTACCACTGTGTTTTATCGTGAGGGTGGGCGTCACTGCCTGCAGACTCCGGTCATATAGAATGGAACCAGCAACCTCATTTTCCGTTGACTAACGTCGATTTCGTCATACTGACCCTACGTTCGAAAATCTCGCTCAACTACCAAGCACTCACTTCCTTCTCTTCTTTGCATATTCATTCATCTAGATAACACGATTCCCATGGCCGCAATGGCGAAGCCTGAAGAGATGGAAGAAGGATCACCTCCGCCGACAGCGACTTCATACAGTTCCTCGGAGCTCGAACGGTTGGGACGAGAGCGACCAGAGGCCTTCAAGTCAATCTGGGTTGAACTGGGTTTCTGCTTCTCACTTCTAGGCTCCATGTTCGTGTCGGAGTACTTCATCTCAGGATTCAACGTGCTGCTACCCGCACTGTCGACTGCTCTCGAAATACCTTCTCAAGCCGAGACGTGGCCCGCAAGTGTCTTCTCTCTCGTTACGGGCGCCTTTCTTTTACCTTTCGGTCGATTAGCCGACATGTATGGCGGTTATATGGTCTTCTGCGTGGGTCTTGGATGGTTCGCTGTCTGGACTTTGATTGCTGGCTTCAGTCAAAACTATCTGATGCTGATCTTTTGTCGGGCACTCCAAGGGTTCGGCCCTGCTGGATTTATGCCGGCTGGCATAATGCTACTAGGTAGTATCGTACGTAGGATCCATCTCCAGTAATCTTGGGCATCTGCTAACAGCTACAGTACCGTCCCGGGCCGCGGAAAAACCTCGTGTTCAGTCTTTATGGAGCCTTCGCACCCGTCGGCTTCTTTGCGGGTATCTTTTTCGCGGGAATATCCGCCCAACTTCTCTCTTGGACATGGTACTTCTTTATCGGCACCATCATGCTAGCCATTGTCGCGGTGGCATCGTTCCTCTGCATCCCTTCACATAGCGAGGACAAGCAAGCACGGCAGCATGTCAAGATGGACTGGCTCGGCACTGCCACCATCGTTCCAGCTCTGATTCTTATCGTCTTTGCCCTTACCGACGGCTCGCATGCTCCCAATGGATGGTCTACCCCATACATACCCGTAACCTTCGTGGTCGGCTGCTTGCTCCTTGGCGCATTCGTCTATATCGAAGGGTGGGTCGCGGAGCAGCCGCTGCTGCCCAGTGATATGTTCGACGTCAAAGGCATGAAGGCTCTGGCGTTCGCTCTCTTCTTGCAGTATGGGAACTTTGGTATATTCGTCTTCTATGCTAGCTTTTAGTAAGCATCCTGCTCGCCGATGTACGCCGTAGCTGACCAAAGTAGTATCGAGCAAGTACTGAACAAGAGCCCTCTTCTTACGAGTGCGTGGTTTGCGCCGATGTGTACCGGGGGCCTCATCCTAGCTACAGTAGGCGGCCTTGTCCTGCATCTTCTTCCTGGAACAATGTAAAGCCTCCTCCCAGCCATTACATCTCGTACTAACCTATCATAGTCTACTTATCATCAGCGGAGTAGCATACGTTCTGTCGACGTTACTTTTCGCCATCATTCCCACAGAGCCAAATTACTGGGCGTACATCTTTACGGCTATGATTTGTGCGACGGTCGGGATTGATATTACCTACAATGTCAGCAACATCTTCATCACGACATCAATGCCGAAAGCGCGACAAGGCCTCGCCGGCGCTTTCATTAACTCCATGCTCTTCCTCGGTATTGCTTTCTTCCTCAGCTTTGCGGACTTAGCTGTCACGCAGACCGCCGATCAAGGCCAGCGCAAGAGTTATACGATAGCCTTTTGGCTTGCGACGGGGTGCGCGGGGCTTGCTTTGATCGTTTTATTCTTCGGCGTAAAGATAGAGAGGGCTAAGAGCGAGTTGACGGTCGACGAGCGCAAAGAGCTAGAGCAGGAGTTGACTCGCAGGCAGAGTCATCGGCGGTGATGTCTTACTGTGCAGTGCCAACTGGATAATTCCTTCTAAGCTATACCACCAGTGCTTTCAGCAAGCGCTGTAAATGTGCGAAACGTACTCCGGCGTCGAGCCGACGCATCTAGCGGCTTGTGGGATTTCGAAGCCGCGAGCGGAAGGTGCGTCTACAGGCAATCGCCCATGTGGAGAGGCTCATTTAATATCCTGCGGCCCCCGAAGATATAAGTATCGCAGGTTTGGCCTTTGTTGGGTAGAGCCTCCTGCGTCGACTGTCTGAGGACCGGAGCAGCTGCGGGTAGATGCGGACGAGACATTTCGCGACAGCAACAGAGTCACGCTTTGTGATTCAGTCTCCTGTTGCTACGCACGGTCGCTCTTACGATACTATTGGTTCTAGAGTCGATGTGCCTCCGTTGGGCGGGCGGTCTGATGGAGGGGTCTCACCGCCAGGGAAGGTTAACATAGCAACGGCGACGCTCCTATGACGCATTCACTGTCGAAACAATTGCGTGCTCCTTCCAATTTTAATATGTAAACAATAACGCTTTGTTCCAGCTTGAGAAAACATAATTGTCCGCTGCACTTCTGACCCTAAACAACCCATTCTGCATCCTCTTCGCAAGCGTTTGCACGCATACCACACCCATCTCGCTACAAAAAACCACTGTTTTTGAACACCAATTCTCCAGATCAGCTTCTACAATGGCTCCTCGCTCGAAGACCACCCGCGGAAGCCAGAAGGCCGTCAAAGCCGCACCTACCACCCCGATCGCACGCCGCACCCGCAGCCAATCCGTCATCAGCACCGCATCCTCCACCGTAGCTATTCCGAGCTACGCCAAACCGACCATCAGCTCGAAAAACAAGGCGAAAGAGGTGTGTGTGTCACCTTGCTCGGCCTATGGTGACAAACACGCGTACACCGAAGCAAATATGATGGCAGAGCATGCGAAAGTAGCGCTCAAGCATGGCATCATTGACAAGGAGACCGCTGAGCAGCTGAGCAAGAATTGGCAAGAGAAGGGCGTACTGGAGATGAGCTGGAAGGAGGAATACCTCAAGATGAACCCTAATTACGGCATCGGAGGCGAGATCATGAGTCTGAAGAAGGCTGAGCTGTTGGCGGCAAAGAAGGATGCTGCAGAGAAGAAGCTCCTGGAAGATTACTTCGCAGGCAAGGTCGATGTAGACGGCAATGCACTACAAGAAGACATTGCCACCGAAGAAGAGACTCCTGCTCCACCGATACCGAAGAAGACGAAAGCGCCGGCAACCAAGAATTCCGCACCATCCACCCTCCCCGCAATTATCGAGGAGTCTCCCGCGCCATCGCCTCAGAAACTAGCTCCCCCGAATTCTACGTTACCAGACTACGAAGAATATAACTACTACCAATGCGTAGCTATATGCAACGAGCGTGGGATTGTCTCTGGTGGTGGGGTGAAAGTTGTTCGTGCCCGATTAATCCAAGACGATCAAAACGTCTTGAATAATCGGCCTCGAGAAGCAAAGAGATACACCAAGGAATCGCGAGACCGCAAGACGGAAGCTCCTGTGGTGCCGAATGCACCGATTGCGCCTCCAGCTCCGATGCTTTCGAGGAAGAAGAGGGACAGGGACGAAAGTGAGGAGGTTGAGGACAAGCCGAAGAAGGCGAAGAGGGCTTAGAAAGTGTTTGAAAAGACGAGAACATACCCCACAAAATCAAGACTTAGAAAGCTGGCTTCATTATCACCCTACGTACAACATCTGTCAATACTCTGGACCCCAGCTCAGCGTTTCTATACTTTAGCACAGCGGCTCGATTTTTCCGTTTTCCAGCTCCATTTCCACGATACCCTTGACGCCTTTCCACCTCGTTTTTGCATCCTCTTCAGCATCAAAGCTATACAGCCAGCGATTCTTAATCTTCACCTCCTCGGGATCGATTTTACGGTCCTCATCCACACCTTTCAGCACGCCGTGCCACCGATCCCGCAAGTCTTCGCCATTCGTCTGACTCGCTCTCGTCCTCGGAAACCGCAACTTCTCATAAGTCCTCGTCGCGATCCTTACTTCTTCAGGTCCCTTTATCATATCCAGACACACGGCCAAGCATCCCGCACTCTCAACGGCCTGACTCGCTCCCTGCGCAGAAGTTGGAAGATGCGCATGACAGCTATCTCCCAGCAGCGCGATACGGTGCGAATTAGGGCTGACCCACGTTGGCAACGGCTCCCGATAGCAAATCTTCCAGTCCAAGCAACTTGTCGTCTGCTCTACGATGCCGCGAACATCCGGATCCAGCGTCTGCACCAACCGTCTCACTTCGTTCATATCGCCCGGCTGGAACCAACTCTCCGGTACGTCGCCATCGTCTTTATGCGTCAGAATCCAGTTGAATTCCTCCCCTCCCCTCAGTGTGTTCTGCACCAGATGCGTATCCGGCCCGATCCAGAAGTTCACACAATCGGCATTCATGTATTTGTTTATCTTCGGATCCTCCCTCTGCTCCTTTGTCGGTTTGAAGTACGCACGGAAACACGCATAGCCGCTGTTTACAGGATCGTCCCTCATTCCTAGGACCAGTGGCCTCGCAAGCGATTTGATGCCGTCGGCGGCAACAATAATATCAGCGGCTAGCTTCTCTCCGGACTTCAGCGTAATAATTGCCTGCGGATCGTCATCCTCGTACGCTACCACCTCACTGCCCATGCGAATCGGAATACCGCGCTTTCGCACCCAATTGAGGAACACGTCATGATAGTCGCCGCGGTGCCCGATGTATCCCGCCATATCCATGAGAGGTTGCTCGGCAAGTGCGAGGCCGTCGCGCCATCGGCGGATCGTCATATTCGGAGCTTGATTACCGATGCGCTTTATTTCGTCGACTTCGCAACCCCATTTTGCTAGCAGGTTGAATGCGTTCTAACATTATCAGCTACCACGATCACTAGAGACTAGTCTGCTGCCAGCAGGATGGAACAGAGCATACCTGTCCGAGACCCAAGCTGTCGCCCAATCGCCCGAATTCTCGTACTTTGTCCAGGACACAGAGGACTTTGTGGCCATGGTGGTGGAGTGCTATGGCGGCTGCGCATCCGCCGAGGCCGGCTCCGATTACGATTGCTGGACCAGGTGTCAGTCACCGATCCTCTATCCTTGCAATCTACTCGAGAACCATACTCTGGCTACCTACCTGTGAGCGGTGGATCATGTTGCGAACTCATTCGCTTATATCTCGTCTCCTCGGAACGTGGCATCTTCATGGACCCGAAATCGCTTCTCTTTCTCTTAACTATGCTGACTTTGTCGACGTTTCTCACGAAAGCTGCTGTCAGGCGCAGGACCTGTCGTCTTGCGTTAAGAAAGTTATGAATGGAAAGACGAGGTTAGCGCCCGGACACAGCCGACGTTGGATACTTTGGAGAAGCTTGCGCGTGGTCGCGTGACGGCGGAATTTGTTCCACAACCTGGGGAAGTCTTGATTCAGGGCTGAGTGGACGTGGGGTGGGAGGTCTGGATGCACGAATGTGGGGTCTGTGGAGATCGGTATTTTGCAGGGATGGCGACACGAACAAAAGCTTCCAACAGTTTCTTTCTTTTTTCTCTTTCACGATTTTAGATTTCCGTCCCTGTCTCTGTACTATTTGCTTTTCTCTGTCTTAGCATCTTAGCATTGGTGTGGGATTTTGTGTACTCCTCGATAATGACCCCATTGAGGAACACGGAATAAAAGTCTTTACATACCGATCGCGATATAATGGTGTGAAGTGACTAATCTTATATACTGCTTGGTATTCTGTACAATGACAAGTGAATGTCTCTGTACCGTGCGAAATCTATTTACAACTTCGCCTCCCTCCTCCCCCCGGGCGCAATTGACCCACCCCCAATTGCCTTCTCAATTCTGTCCCCAAGCAGCTCCCAACCTCTCCCACGATACTTCTTGGGCCAGATGCCATTCCTACCAGGCGCTAGGATACCATTGGGGTCCAGCGCATCCTTGATCGTCTCATTAAACCGCATAAGCGCATTGTCATTCCAGCTATACGTCCTCGCGACCTGGTCCGCGAACAGCAAGTGTGTTCTGTACTCGCCGTATCCCTCAGCCGCAGTTGTTGCAATAAGCTCGCGCATCAGCGCAGCGGCTCTTCGCTTCTCGTCATCCGACGCTCGGTCGTATATGATATTTGTGATGTAGTGCATTTCGCGGCCAGCCACACATAGAGTGGGGAAGAGGTCGAAGCCGTACTTCTTGTGCAGACGGACGTTGATGTCGTGAACGGTTTGCGCGTCGGCGCCTCGTGTGGGTGTGATGGGCGAGAAGAAGAGATGGGCGGCATTGGGCTTCCAGTTCAGCCAGTCGAGCTCGCGAAGGACTGGGACGCCGCTGCAGACGAGCGCGCGGGAGTGCAGGTAGTGGTCGGAGGGTACGTCGGAGGGGAGGAAGAACTTTGAGCCCTTGATGGTTGAGAAAGCGGACCTGATTATGTCGAGCTGAGTTTTGATGGATGCAGAGTCGCCGTACTGCGTGCCGTAGAAGACCCAGGAGCAGTCACCGCAGGTCATCTGCGAAGCGTGCGTTCGAACCACGTCTCGGGGTATAGGTGCGGTACCTTTGTAGAAATGCGATTTTGGCAGACCGGTCACATTGAGCTCCTGCACGACGTGGCGAAGCTGGGGGATGTTACCCAGGATGCCCTTCTGTGCTAGCGGTCGAATAGCCTCGACGATAGCGGGAAAGTCCTCTTCGCGTGGAAAGGTGAGCATGTATGACTGATGGCCTACTTCGTGCATCAGCCAAAAGCCCATCTGGCAGACGATACCGAAGTTGCTCTGTGAGAAGATGCCGTCCGAATATGGCCCGTATGCAGGCTGGAACGACTGCCACGTTGGGTTGTCTGCTCCATCCTTGCCAGGTAGCGCGCCCATTCCCGTCCGTAGAAGCTCGCCGTTTGGTAGAACAATCTCCATACCACAGTGGTTCGCGAAATGGTCGCCCATGGGAGTGTAGCCGACGCCCCGGTCAACGGCATTCCCAAGCACGCTGCCGCCTCCGAGATCAGGGCAGTCTATCCAGAAAGGCAGCTTCCTCTTCTGGATCTCCTCATATAGCGCAAAGTATGACACGCCTGGTTCCACCACGCAGGACGCGTTGTCCGCATCGATCTTGAGTATCTTGCTCATCCGCTTGCCCAGATCCACAACAACTGAACCGGGCACTCGCGGCGCGCTTCCTCCATATCCAACATTTCGACCCATCGAAACGGGATATATCGGTATGTCGTACTTGTTCGCCCACCTAACGATGGTCTGGACTTCGATGGTGGAGGCTGGGAAGACGACGGCGGAACATACCATGTCTTCTTGGTCGACGACGTGGAAGGCATCGTGGGTGTTTGGGTGCTCGAGGTACCAGCCGTCGACGAGCGGCTGGTCGTTCAGGACCACGTTCTCCCTGCCCAATGATTGTCTGAGGGCTCCGATGGCCTCGTCGAAGGTCTCGCGGGTGGCATCGGGAGGTAGGCGGACATTGTGGCGACGAGGAACGCTCTCGGGGAGGGTCTTGTGCGAGTATAGCTTGTCCTTGGCCTCCTGTGCTATGCGTGCCAATCGGACTGGTACACCGCTGTACCGTTCGGTCAGAGATGGTGGAGCCGGCTGTGACTTGCTCATGGTGGGTGGTAGACGGATCCAGGGGGAAAGAGGGGGTGGGAAGTTTGGAAGCTTTCGGGTCTGTTGATGGCAAAGAAAATATCCATCTCGAACTTGTTCAGGGCGTCGTGACCCGGGCTATCGTTAATTCCGCGCTGGTAGCATCGAGGGTACCTGGATGTGGGGAGGCTTGGGGTACATGGGCGAAGTACTTCTGCCGAGATCACCCCCTTTCTGATTGGCTCAACGGTTAGCTTCATGCCAGTCCCACCCTGACGACGACAATTCCAGGGTCAATATGCATGTCGAATTAATTTGACTCTACTTCCAAGTCGTATAGTGCTTTGACGTTGACATCCAATTCACACAGCTTCCGCATCATGGGCTATCATTGGACATGTTGATGCCTCAGGCTCCAAGCTGACGCTGCGGCGAGAGGCCTCGAAGCAAGGGGACTACCTTTGCCACAATGACACTCCAGACTCTGGATTGTGTCTCTTGCTCTACATTCAGCCTTCCTCTTCCTCTTACTCACAAGGCACTTTTCAGAGCGCCCAGCCTCACGTGAAGACGTGCCAAGCCATTCTCGCGTTAACGATTAGTGATTTCCGGAATCAGCGTGCACGTCACCTCCCCAATGACACCAACAACTCACCTGTCAACCATGCCAGCCAGACCACCCTCCACGGTTCGATAGCAGGACGAAACAAACGCCTCTCCAGACATACTATGCACCCTCGGAGACATCCTTACTACAGATCTCGGGGAAGAGCCAGGAACCCGGAAGTGCCGAAAAGATGCACATCAGCTACGGAGCCGTCGTCAACATCGTGACCCTGGTCATCTACACCAGCTATCTCGGCGTAGCCATATTTCTCGCTGCTCGCCAGGGCCTCGGCCACAATTTCCCGTGGATATGCGTGACCATCCTAAGTCTATGCCGCGTCGCCCAGGTAAAGCTCTTACAACCCAAGTGGCGAATATACTGCTAACCGCGACGATCAGGTGTCCATCGATTTAGCGGCTACATCAATGTTCCCAGCTATGTCTGTGTCAAACACAAAACTCGAAGCCGGAGTCGCCATCCTGACCGAAATCAGCTTAACCCCGTTGTTCATGTCTACCGCCAGCGTGCTGAACATGACCTCAAATCCCAAAGGCCGGCGCATGCAATGGATCCTAATGGCGTTGCACATCCCCTTAGTCATATCACTCATCCTCATTGTGGCCGGCGGCATTGATCCAGATGCCACCGACACAAATACCTTCGCAGCAACCGAGGCTACGAAAGCGGGTGTCGCCCTCTACTGTACCTGCTTCGTGGTCCTAATCTGGGCCACTACCCTCATCGCAGCACGACTTTATCTCGCCACCCCAGTCGAAGTCAAGATCCTTAGCACCGTAGTCATCAGCCTCCCCTTCTTCCTGGTCGATGTCGTCTATATGATGTGCTTCGCCTTTGCCGATCAAAGATTCAACGTCATCAGCGGCAGTGTTACGCTGCAGCTCTGCATGTAAGTCATGCATTTACTTGCTGAAAGCAACATAATCCTCGTAGATTTGTTCCATGGTACTGACATGACTCATAGGCAAGTCATCATGGAGTACATCATCGTTGGTCTATACCTTGGCCTTGGCCTGGAACTTCCAGACAAGGCTGCGAGGCTACGGGAAATCATTGACGAACACGACATCGAGCAATTACGGGCAACTTTCATGTGGAAGTTGTACGAAAAAGGATCCGCTGTTGTTGCGGCTGTGGTGCTACCGTCACTCATGTTTGCACACTGGATGCTGGGGAAGATATTGCGTTCTGGCACACCCTGAATTAAAGGAACTTCCGAAGACCAACCCATACACAATTTCTGTCCTTCACTTCAAACATTATCGCCCCCCACAGATCGCCAAGTTGCGACCACCTGCGTAGCGAACAGGTATCCCGCCTCGATGGACACCATTTCCCTGCAAGAAACGGCAATCGGTTTGCTGCGATCAAACGTGGGATTACACTGAGCATCACTAGCATCATTAAGTGCTATTTTACTCGCAACCGAACTCGCAATCTTGAGTTGAGAAGATCGCTTCGGCGGAAGCTCAGGAAGAGGCAGGAGCAAGCAACCCGTGTCTGAATGACTGTGCATACTCGCATACTCTTTGCCACGGCTTGCATAACACCCCTCCCCCCCGGGGGGGGGGNGAGGAGCAGTGTTTTTCGGAGGTTTGATGGTACCGCCCCGGCCGGTACAATCGGGCGTTATGT
>JAFHBV010000055.1:0-118563 GCA_019022785.1 Pseudomonodictys pantanalensis
CGAGCAGCCCCCCCCCGGCGGGCGGCGCCGCGACTTCGTGACTAGCACGGTATCAAACACATGATGGAACACAATGGAAGGTCCTAGCCCTGGACCTTGGGGAACGAATTGCTTTTATCAACTATAAATCCAACTGATCCCACCACATGTCCCTCAATGCGGCGAATGGATCGAGTGGGTCTAGGCCGACCTCGCTAGATTGCGCACCGACAACCTGAACTTGGTGTTGCCATCTTGGGAAAACCTCGCACACGTATTCGTTTTCCGGTACAGCGGATACTTCTCCTTTAGTTTTGATGTTCTCGTCATCATTGCTGGACAGCTTGATACTGAATTTTAAACCGAGCTCAGCAAGTTCTTCTTGATGTTTGCCCAGATGATATTGCATTTCTACTCTTGTCGGTGACTCTTCCACGCATAGAACACATATGTGCGCTCTGTTCGCCATATCTCTGCGGCGATGGGTTTCCTCGTGTCGCAACCATTCGAGGAGGCCCGCGAACATCCGGTCAGGGCTTGCGCAGTCCGCAAACGTACACAGATACGGATGCAAATTAGTGGAGCATACACCTGGAAAGCAGGGCTCCAATAATGTTAGTTTAGAAGTGGGAAATGGTTTCCCGAACGGGCGGCCCGAGGATGTGGATACAAAGATATTTGCGTTCAGTTCGATCTTTCTCCTTTCCCTTTTGCACCCGCTCTTCTCTATGAAGAGCGTCTCTCGATATGCTTGGTATTGATGCCGTTGGTACACTGCTCTCCCCAGTCGTTCTATGAGATATTCGGGCGCCGCTGGAAACTTCTGTCGTAGATGCTGCTTGTCCGAGTCCTTGTAAAAAGACTTATCAATTCCAGTGATAGCTTTGAAAAATGGGGTTGGGCCTCGTAGATGGACTCTTTTGAACACTTTTAGCTCTTGTTTCGTGAGGTCAGACAGTTCGGAGAGACCAAGTGCACTCTCCCAAAAGTCGACCTCTCCGTCGCTTTCCTTTCTTGGTTCGTCAAACCATGACTGTCCTGACTTCTTTTTATCAGGCCGCGACGCTCGCCATTCCGTTTCATCCGGTGCATAGAATTCAAATCGGCCACTGCGCTGGGTAATATGGATCTCGTTATTTGAATTCAGGTCGGAGAAGAACTCGATGCCACACCAACCACTACATAGTCAGCCACACTACTGTGGTTGCTTTCAAGAGCCAGGATTGAGGCATCATACCAGATCTTGCCACCGGTCTGGCTCTCCACGATGTTGATACTGGAGCAGCCCATCCGTGGACACTTGTCTTCAGCCAGCTGCTCGACGAGGTGTTCGACAAGTGCGGACATGACCAGACTGGCGCCCGGAAATATGGTCGTTTCCCACTTCATTTCATCAATAGCAGTGCCGCCAGTTCTTTTATCTAGTAGTAAGTACTTCCGACGGAGGATTTTGCTTTCACCTGGTAGGCCTTTGAACTGCGTGCTCAAGAATGAGTGAAACACCTTTGATACACATCAACCTCGGAGTGATCGCCGTGGGGTTGGAATGAAGCGTACCTTAATGTGTCGAAAATATTCGTACGGAAGAAATTTGACGCGGCCTAACATATCCTCGAATCGGACACTATCCTCTGCCTGATATGTTGGCGTTCTGAGGATAGTACTGTGGATGGTTCGCAGCATTGAGTACATTTCCAAATTCGATCGCCTGGTGACATCAGCCTTCCCTCGCTTACGAATGTACGCAAGAGATCTGCTTTACACTACTTGTTCTAATGTATCTCGAACTTGTGCCGGTAGATGCTGGATTCTGGCCAAGTCAGGCTATGTTGGTCCAGTGTGGAGGATAGAACGTACATTTGAAGGATCTGCAAGCCGAGGGTCCGGAAACTCATGACAGGGTTGTGCACGTTGTCGGTTGTATCTGAGACCTGCTGCAAAGTCTTAGCAGCGTTTTCGATCTCATCGGCTTGCTTCTGCGCATGTTGGTCTATGGCCGCGTGCAAATTGGTGAGCTGTTTTTCGAATCTTATGGTTTTTGCGCGCTGGTGGACTATGCTTGCGAGCAAAGTCATGTGCGATTTGCGAGCTTCAGCTTCAACTCTGGATACTGCTTCTCTATGGGCCATAGTCAGCATGATACTACTTTGGGTTTGTATACCTACGAAGTTTGCGTGGCGAGAAGCAGGTTGATGCTGCGTACTTTAGCGCTGATAGCAGTCTGGAGCTTGGCGACTTCGTCGCTCATAAATAGGGCTTATTGGGTTCTGCGACTTGCAAATTTGAACCGAGACCTGTGATGCGGTTGAAAAGGCTCCAGTGAGGACTCGTATCGTTGGATCTTGTCGAGGAACTCTTGCAATGGGATTCGACGTAAGTGCCATGCCTCGGATCGGGTTGATGTGATCCATATTGCTCGCTGTCGGCTGCAGAGCCTGGAGGTGATTAAGCGTCCTTTCCAGGGCCTCCAGTTCCAACCGGACATGTTGGTACTCGTTGGATGCTCCGCCCTGGTCTTTCACAGCCTTGCTGACTTTCGCGATCAAGCCTGAACTAGTCAACCTCAGTCATGCACATATGGAAAGGGACGCGGCTCACTCACCAATAGTAGCAATGAAATCGCCGACTGAAAACCCGAATGGTGCGGCCATCGTAGTGCAGTTGAAGAGATGCTCATGGTGTGTGTAGGAATTCGAGGCAGAAGCGGAAGCTCAGAACGAAGCGTGGCGCTGCAGCTGTGCATGCCTGCCATGCTCAGCCTTGCGAGGGTGTGGAAAAATGGACTGCGGTTTTTGCAGGTATTTGGAATACATAGTCGGATGAATATCAGATCATTGAGAACAGTCTAGGGCAAGATAAAAAATTGGACCACGACGAATGACTGCATGTTTCCTGTGAAGGAGGTTTGTTGATTGGAGGAGTGAAGGAAGTAGCCGCCGACATGGGTTCATTGGATTATTGGATTATTGGATTACACCAGCCACAACCGCCGCCACATCAGGGTCCACAAATTTCCCCCGCGAACAGTCATTCAGCTCGAAGACTCAGCAAACATCCAGCTCGCGAAGCTTGTTCACCGCACTTCACGGCGTTGTCCCCAGGAATCAGGCCCTTTTATAGGTCCCCGTCTTTTGTGTCGACTCGATCCTGCCCCAATTGACACCCCAGCGCCCGCGGACAGCGCACAGAACCCCGCCATGGCGGACGTGGCAGGCATACAGGACGAAATCGGCCTGCTAGAGAAGAACATCGCCGAGCTCCAAGCACAGCTGAAAGACGCGAAATCAAGACTGCAGAAGGCACAATGGGACGCCATCGACCGCACATTCGACGAGACCATGTCCAAGGAGGACAAGCTATCGCTCATCAAGGTCAACCTGAAGGAAGTACTGAACCCAGAGATCATGGACGCCGTCCTGAACAAGGGAGAGCACCTGAAGATCTACTGGGGCACAGCGACAACAGGGCGACCGCACTGCGGCTACGTACGCCACTCCCCGCCCATCTCTACCGTCGCTTGCCCACCAACTAATTTCAACAGTTCGTTCCCGTCCTCAAAATCGCCCAATTCCTCCGCGCTGGCTGCCACGTCAAGATCCTCCTCGCCGACATCCACGGCTTCCTCGACAACCTCAAAGCCCCCATCGAGCTCGTCAAGTACCGCGCAGAATACTACCGCTTCGTCATCACCTCGCTCCTCAAAGCCGTCAACGTGCCCATCAACAAGCTCGAATTCGTCCTCGGCTCCGACTTCGAATTGAAACCCGACTACATGATGGATGTGCTTAGGCTGGCTAGTATAACGAGCGAACACGACGCGAAGAAGGCGGGCGCCGAGGTCGTCAAGCAGACGGAGAACGCGCCGCTGTCGGGGCTGATCTACCCGCTCATGCAGGCACTTGACGAGCAATACTTGGATGTCGATGTGCAGTTTGGCGGTGTGGATCAGCGGAAGATCTTTGCGCTGGCCAAGGATGTTCTGCCGAAGATTGGATACAAGGAGCGCGCCCATCTGATGAATCCCATGGTGCCGGGGCTGCAGGGCGGCAAGATGAGCGCGAGTGATCCGGACTCAAAGATTGATGTGCTGGATACTCCCGATGCGGTGAGGAAGAAGCTGAAGAAGGCGTTTGCGCCGCCAAAGCAGGTCGAGGAGAATGGCATTCTGAGCTTTGTCGAGTATGTGCTGCTGCCGGCCGGAGAGCTGAGGTTCGGGAGCCCGAAGTTCGTCGTGGAAAGGAGAGATGCGGAGCCGTTGGTCTACACGGAGATTTCGCAGATGCACAAAGACTACATGGACGACACGGTCAGTTCCGCTCTCTCACACTCGTCGCCTCCATATGCTAATACACCTTCTAGCTCACGCCTCAAACCCTCAAACCCGCCGTAATAGACGCCCTCATTGCTCTCCTCGCCCCCGTGCAAGCCGAGTACGAAGCAAATGATGCCTGGAAAGAGATCGCGCAAAAGGCCTACCCCCCTCCACCGTCAGAAGCTAAGAAGGTCAAGAAGGTGAAGAATAAGGGCACTGGATACCCTGGAGGCAAGAAGGTGGAGGCGAAGCCAGATGGGCACGTCGAGGGTGCGGACAAGGCGACGGTGGACGTTGGCAAGGACGGTGGGGCAAAAGCGATGGAGAATCTGGGGCTGGAGGAGAAATAGCAACTAGCATCGTTAGCCTTTGACGAGCTCAAAAGTGTAGATGTGGCGTTGGTGCATTTGATGAAATGTGGAGGATGGAATATGCCAATGCATAAGCACGAAGCAGATAGACAATGGAATGAACGCATAACACTGGGTACGATATGTTCATTGCATTCGCTTGTACAAGTACATCATCTATACGTCTTGCCAACCCTAAACCCACACACCAAAACGCCCTTCAATTCTCTTACGCCGCGCTCCCCTTACTCACAATTCATCCTTCGTCCTCACCTTCCCCTCCTCTTCCTTGACCTTCTCCTCCCTCTCCTTAATCTGCTCCTGCTCCTGTATACTCCCGCCCCCACCCACCCTCTCCGCCTTGACCCTCTTCGCCAACTCCGCGATCTCCTCATCATACACACTCCACTCGGGCACCTGCCTCCTCGCCCTCTCCAGCTTCGGCTCCTTCGTCTGCGGATTATTACACAAATCAATCGTCCTTGCCTCCTTCAAGCTCTCGTCGCTACACCACGTCTCGCACCACAGCCACTCCTGCGGCAAGCTGTGGATAGGGAGGTTGAACTGCATGTTATTTGGCAGATCCTGATCCAAATTACTCAAACTGGCTGGATCCGCCGAAAGCTGATGGTACTGCTGGCGCAACCGATCACCCGCCGCCATGCGCCTGAAGCGCGCAAGATCCACCACATACAAAGCGGAGATATGGTACGGTTTCCCGCGCAGAAAATTCGCCCAGTACCCGGTCTTCCAGAACCGGAAGCCCTCCATTTCGACGCGGGAATCGCACATGGGCGTGAAGCCGTAGGGCGCGCCTTCGAGGTCGTGCGTGACAAGGTCGTACATGTCCGTCCGCACGATTTGATCCGCATCGACGAAAATCACCTTGTCAAGATCCAGCGGGAACAAGACGTCGAGGAAGAGGATCTTGTAGCCCCAGATCTCGCGCTGTTTTTCGGATTGCTGGCGCAGCCAGTGCGGCCATTTGTACGTCACCATTTCGTACTCGAAGCCGTATTCCGACGCCATGGAGGGCAGGAAGGATTTGAAAGAGGGAGACAGGAATTGCTCGATGAACCAGAACTTTACCGTGTGCGAGGTGTGCTTCATGACGGAGAGCATCATGATGTTGAGCATGCGCTCGTAGAGGTGGCCCGATGCGACGCTGAAGATGTTGATGTCAGCTTGGGGTTTCTTGGACGAAGGGGTTGCCGAGTGGAAGAGATCTGCGCCTTTCTTGAGGATTTGCTGCGAGTCGAAGTTTATGCCTACTTTGCTGAGCAGCTTGTTTACCTTTTGGCTGCCCCTCTCGACGAGTTCGCTAGCGAGCCCGTCGTCTGTTGCGAGGACATCGGCGGTTTCTTGCCCGAGGTTGCGGGACAGACGGGGGAAGAGGGTCAGGCCTTGGAACGACATGAGGACTATCTCGCTGGTCTCGTCGCCTGGGGCGGGGGCCCAGCCCAAGGGGCCGGCGCTGTCGATGGTGAAGATCTCCTGGGAGCGGCCGCTCTTGAGTTGGATGTTGTAGAAGCCGGGGTTGGCTTTGAACTGGAAGTAGCCCAGGTTTGCCATGATGATGGTATCGGCGAAGTGCGGGTCTTTCTCTGTTGCCAACACGACTTCAGCGCCGCGGGGTGGTTGACCGGCGTTGCTGACGTCGCGGGAGTGGCCTTCGATGAGGATGCTTTCGAGATCGTATATAGCATCGATGTTAGCGCCTGCGGGTAGAGAGCTGAGCTTTACGTTGTCGAGATCGTGGATGGACTCTTCGGGGGCGACGAGCCAGGATGGCGGAACGTCCATGCCTAAGTTCAGGAGGGCTTCTTTGGGGATGCCAGAGAAGTGTGCTTCGAGGCTGGCTACGGAGCCATCTTCTTTGAAGGTAGGCTTCGAGTCGAGGAGGTAGCGGTAGAAGCGCTTCACTGGGAGCTCTTGTAGCATCTGTCGCGGGTTCAGGAAGAGCTTGAGATGGACCCCATCCATATCTGAGAGTGTTTTCAAGATTGGAATCCATTTCTGGGCGACTTCCGTGGCAGGGTCGACGGAGGCCGTGATCTGGAAAGTCGCTGTGTTGTTGTCGCCTTTGGTGATAGCCGTGTGGGTGCCGTTCCACTTTTTGAACACATCAGCCCTCATCGTTGACGCTGACTCAAAGATGCCCTCTGGAACATCGGATACGGAAGACAAAGCGACAAGGGACTGGAGTTTGGCTACATCGAAGGGCGAGGCGATCTTCTCTGTAAGTTGCAGCGCCTCGAGAGCATTGCTCAAAGGCTGAATACGCTTGTTTGTTTCGTACGTGACCAGTGTCTCGATGTCATCTTTAGAGAAGACACGATCTTCAGTAATGGGTCCAATAAACCGGCCGTTCACTAGGATGCCATGTTGACCAGGGCTCAAGCCTAGTGCCTCGTATATCGGAGTCGCAGTCTGCCAAAAGATGGTCGAGTTGGCCGGGATAGGAGACATTGCAGGTTCCTGAGCTAGGATTGCTAGCAGCAACACGCTGCTAATGTCGTGAGTGCTTTTGACCCACGTCTCGAGAAGGTCTTCCGATGCATTGCCCTCCTGAGCGCCAACTTCGGGGTTGTGAATTAAGACAATCTCAACATTCGGGTTCTCCTCGCGATACTGCGCGATGGATTTCAGAAGGGTGAGTCCAGACGCAGAATCGAAGTTGCCGACCAAAGTAAGGTGTGCCCACTCAGCTTTGTTCGCGGACTCCGACGCCTCTACCCGAGGCATAGTTTTGAAGATGCTTCCAAACTTCTCTTCGAACTCGGCCATATCGACAAGCGTGATGTTCTTCTCGTTCTCCGGGATGATGAGCGGATTGCGTTTTGCTGCGGCCTGAAACAGGAACAGTTGTGGCACCCAGGTATCGTCTTGCAAAGCATTCTCGAACACACCTTTCTGGACAAGGCGAAGATCCATGCTGATACGCTGGCTTAACATTGGCAACCAGTTGTCATCCTGCGCGACCGGGACACCGTTGACCAGGAGCGGCGCATTTTCTCCATCAATTGCAAGCCTTTTCAGGTATTTCTTGGCTCCTGTAACGCGCTGCGCAATCTCCTCAGATGTAAGGACTTGGTCAAGAGAGAGGGCTTCGTGCTCGGGGCGAAGCTCAGCGCCTTTGACGACTCCATCGAAGATGGTCTTGTCTGGACGGCCAAGTTTCTTCACATCATGAGACTTCGTTCAACGATTAGCACGACAACAGCCTTTACTAGCGCAGCTACTTACGGTACCAAGATACTTGATCATAGCAGATAGCCCATATGCATCGATCAGATGATATACGACCTTGGCCTGGTCCAGAGCTCCTTGAGTGGTGGTACTTGGGACGAGACCCCATCGAATGGGAACAGAGCGTTGGACGAGGCCTAGAATAGTCTCCGTAACGGAAAATATGTCTTCCGCCGAGGTGAAGTCGACAGGCATGATGGTGTTGTGGATGTCTCGGCGTACGGAAGGCAATTGCCCTGGGAAGGTCCGTTGAAGCAGCTACAAAAGGGTCAGCCACAGGGTACGGTTCTCAGGATGCGGATCTTACAGCTTGAAGTGTAGACGGCCAGTTCTCGTATCTAGAGTCTTTCTCAATATCATTCATCCACATGATGACATTACCGCCCTCAATCTCATCCCTGAAGTCGTATCGCTGCGGCTCATCTTCAGTCTGGACCTCAGTGATAGCGGGATGGGATAGCAACGCAATTGCATCGGGTCCGGAAAGGCCCTGGCTCTTCACACCATTAATCAGCGCTCGCTCTCGGCGCAGGGTCTCAAGCAAGGTATACGGGTTCACGTCTCGGACAGGAACCTGAACGCCATTGATCCACATGATGTTGTATCCGGTAGGAAGGAATTGCTCCCGATTTGATTCGTGTTCCTTGATAAACTCCTCAGAGACATTGTGAGCCACGATAGCGGACGAGTACTTTGGGAAATCCTGGACGAGCTTTAGGAGGGTATCCATGGGTTGCTCGCTCTTCATGACAAAGCTAGCAGCTTTGAGTCCGAGATCTGACACTTCGTCTTTCGAAAGAGGCTTCAGATCTGATACTTCTGCATCGTCGCTCAACTCTGTCTCCAAGGTCTTGTGCGTGGCCACCTGTCCAGTCTGATCTGCCGGCCGATCATCAATGACGATATAGTCGGTTCGCTTCAGTTGTAGCGCCACTCCGTACCCGTTGACTATCAACGAAGATGTGTGTGTATTTAAGGCTGGCTTGTGTCGGATGCGGTACGAGGTCTTTCCTTTCTTTGCGGTATTACTCAGTGTCTGGTGGAATTTGGCGAACGAGGGCGAGGTAATGTCGGCGTAGAGGATCGACGGCAGCGAATGCGAGGCATTCCCGAGTATCCGATCGAAAGGCAGCTCGTATGTCCTGTCTGTATTAGTTCTTTCTGTTTACCGTCAATAGGACGTTCACATACCGTTCGCTCTTCAGACTTCCATGGCTCTCTCCCAGTTGCGGAGAGCAGTATTGCTTCCCCGCAAAAGACGCCCATGTCTCGCACTCTGCTCCCTGCTCTCCTTGTAGCAAGGGCTCCACTGATGTATTATAGAATTGGTAATGTGCTTCTATCCGCGGCGCTGCCGAACGAACGGAGAGGGCGAACTTGAACGACGATAAGGTCTCTGCGTCCGTGATGTGACCGTCGCTCTGTAGAAGCTCAACGAATGATGTGAAAAGGTCGCGATCTGTCTTCGCGGCGTGGAAATAGCCTTCTGCTATTCGGTCGAGGAGGGGGAAATATGCGGTCGAATTCTCTTCTGCGGCCGTCTCTCTGGAGCACATTAGCAAGTATCTTCCCTGTCATTTGGCTATTGCATACAGTAGTTCTACTAGATACGGCGCCGAGTCGAAGTGCGCCCGGAGAGCGACATTAATGCTCGGATCTGCGAGTGCGCCAAAAAATCGAAAGGCGCCGAGTATGAGCAGACCTCTCGGGCCCAGCAGAGACGTAAGCACACGCATCGCGCCGGCGTATTCTGGGAAAGAGACGGCAGCAGTAAGAAGAGGTAGCTCAGTGACTATAGGAGTAGGCGTGGGGTTGATGCGGTCAGGTCGTTGTCAAAGAAGATGCTACGTTTCAATTGCCAGCATCCCGCCGCAACGCTCAATCGACTTAAATTGCGCGCTTCAACAGGCTCGTTCATCAAAGAAGCGATTGAAACTAGTGCGGGGCTGGAACGATGAGCAGAAGCGGCAAAGGCCAACGAAATGCAATCAACACTTGGAATCCTTGGTGTTGAGGTGTCCCTAAGCTTAATCCCTGCTGCCCCGCGCACCGCCACAGTCGGAGGTGCCACACTTGCGCCGATGAGCGCGGTTCACTTACATGGAGTGACTTCACTTTGAATCAGAGCCCAACTATATACATGTATGATCCGTGAATAATATATAACCACATTGTGATAAAACAAGCACACCACCCTTGCCATAGTTCTAATAGTCGAACATGAACCTTTCTCCGCCCCGCTTCACCAAACGGAGAGGGATGCTGTGTCCTCTTAACTGCAGTGTGATGATACTAGCAGTCTTCTTTCTGAGCAGGAATTGTGCTCGGTCAGCCGCCTTCTGCCATGGTTCTCTTCGTTCGTCTCCTCCCACTGGCATCTTCTCAATAGCTTCCTCGCTAGCCCACTCATCCACTCCCAGCTCCACACTGAATTGCGAAAAGATCACGGCGAGGGCTGCGAGCAGTTCAACTTGCGCAAATCGCCTTCCGATACAGGAGCGAAAGCCATCGCTGAAAGGAATATATGACCCCTTCACCGGCTTGAACAAGTGTGACGATGTATCCTCGCCTGATGGTCCCCGTAGCTCCTCATCATCGTAGTTGATGTCCTCAAAGGTTTCGGTGGGGTTGGCACCCACTAACCACCGCTCTGGTCTGAATCGATCGACGTCTGGGAGGGCGCTGGTGCTGTCATCTTTTGCTGGTGCTGGCCAGTACTTCGGGTTCCGGTGGATGGCTGCACTGAGCCAGATATGTGTATCGCCAGGCATCGTGTACTGTTGGCCGCCCATGGTGAACCGCTGAGGCCGGCTCGGCAATGTGGATTTGGGGATGTTGACGATGGGCTGAAGTAATCGGAGAGTCTCATTCATAACCGCTGCTGGCATACTAGCGAACAGCTTCGGAAAGTCCTCGTCGTACTTCCATTCCTCGATCGGTCGGCCTAGGATAATCTGATCGATATCCTCTTGCAGTCGCTTCTGCGATCGCCAGTGCATCGCAAGATAAATAAGGGAGAAATGAAGTGCATTGGCTGTGGTTTCGTGGCCGGCAAGCATCAATACAAATGCGTTGCCGAGTAGGTCGCTCTTCTGGATCGCTGTCTGCTTGTCATCGAGGATACCACTTCCACGGATAAGTGTCTGGAACAGATCCATGCCCTCAGCATTGTGGCCTGCAGCAACCTGGCCTTTCTTGATCTCGTAGATTTCGTCCATGTACTTGCCCCATTCAATCAGAGCAGTACCGACTGTCCTGTGGATTTTGAATGGTGATTTCGCTATCTCAGGTCAGAAGTTGCTCAAGTGATATGGCATAGCGGAGGGAGGGGAGATCTCTTGGGAGAGAGTGTTTCAGGCAAGATGACAACAACAAGAGCAATGTGAACTTACTCAGATATTCAGGAGGACCTATCATGGTCCACATAATGTTGTGAAGTAGCTCGCTGAGTGCCTCTCGGTAATTCATCTTGTGACCTGGTGGGACCTGAGATCCCATGAAAACGGAATCTTCTCGCGTGGAACTGTCCTCGCGGCCTTCCTTCTCTTCATGGGGCCATTTGACACGAACGTCGAAACCAGCTCCACTGATAATGTACAGCGCCCACCTCATCGTGTCGGCAGCTGCATCTGGTATGATCTTGCTGATGCTGCCGTCTTCGCCGGTCCAAAGCCGGAGAAGAGATCTAGTATTGTGAAGTGTCTCCAAAAAGACCAGTTCATTGTTTCTCTCCCCAAAACTTGGCGCGGTGAGTCTTCTGTGCATCCGCCAGTCCGGACCTTCGGTGCTGACGAGATTCTTGCCATAGATGTCGAGCCGACTATACATCGCCAAAGGCTTTGGAAAATCATTTCGCCTGGTTGTGATTTGCGTGACCACTTCGGCATCGGCCACGAAAGCCGTGAGTCTTGTTGGTGAGGCCACCATAAACACATCCGAGCCTAGCTTCTCGTATGGGTAATGAGCTAGTCTGTACGACCATTCTGGATCAAGTAAACTGGGATCTCATGTTAACGCCAATATGATGTTGAGTTCAAGACACGCACTCAAGCCAAAGGCCGTGGCATGCTGATGGGAGGAGCTTCCTCAGCAGCGGGGTCCATATTTGATACGTTGCTAGCCAAAACACCGAGTAGACGTGCCACGGAGTGACAACGACGGGCAAGCCCGAGCTCTTTGCGAGCGCTATGTTCTGCGAAAGGCCGCGAAACGCGACGAATATGTGGTACAACAAGACGACCGCAAGGGCGCTTAGCACCAAGCTGAGAGCCATGATGCGGGGCGTCTGTGTCTCCTGGAGCGATCCAGAATGGATTCTGGACGATTATGCAAATTCAAGAGGACAAGAGACAAAAGGGTTGTAACAAAGGCGAGGTTGTGGACAATGGTCGTGGTGGCGTTGCGTGGGTGAGTGAGAGTGATGGTACCAAACGGTGGTGGTGACGTTGAGAGGCAATGTCAGCGGTCGCGCCTGCCTCATTGGTGTTTCGCAAGGGCCCTGGAACGTCTCGGTAAACGATCATGATCAAACACCATCTATTTACTTCATCTATCGTGATTGTCTTTACCAGCGGCCATGCGACGAGAAAGAATGGCTACGAACGAATCCTGTAATGCACGGCCGGAAGCACATTGAGGCTTTCGAATCGCGGGAGATTGGCGTTGGGCGAGCGCGCTAGTCGATCCGGTACTAGTACGATTATCGAGACGCTGAAGCATGGTTTGTCCCACACCTTCGCGATCGCAACATGGCGGCACAGGCGAACGAAGATTTCTCAGCGCGGAGCTGTCGCCGGAAAGTTGAGGTGAGTTGCCGCTTCGTCACATCTCCGTATTCGCCCCATCGCTGTCACTTTATGGCTTCAAAAGCAAATCCTTGACCAGTGTTGGCTGAGTCTTTCCTAACATGACCACAACGTTGGAAACTCAACACCAATCCTACAAGTTTACGAAGGCCAGAGCGAGAACCGGAGCTCGGAGCGGAGCTCGGAGCAGGAGCGCAGCCAAAGACGATCTTGCAGTCAGAGGAACAATCGTTCACCCTGCCGCTTCGTCAAGGCTGGAAGCGAAGATATCCGTCCTTCAACATGCTGTGCAACCGGTAAGGCGACGAACAGAGGAGGGGAAATCTCCGCTATTTGTCCATTTACTTCACTACCGGGTCATCATCTCATCGTCCAGAACGGCTCCACTATCGATCTGGATATAGAGTTAAGTCGGGTCACCAATGTAAGACGGGCACATTGCCGCTGGACAGGGAATTGATAGCGACAGCCTCATTTTCTCAAAACTTCACATCCACACACTACGCCGCTAGGTAATTGAAAGCCAAAGACGTCGTTTTACGCTACCTGTCATGGCGGCATGGTCACACAGCTGCGTTTCTACGCTCCGCCGACGGCGCAATAGAACAAAAGGATAAGCTCTCTGGCTTGTTTGAAGGCGTTTAACACCAGTAGGTAACCAACGGGTGCAGACTACGAGGACTTCCCTTGGAGGCGTTGTTGAAGTGCCTGGTACCCTGCGCCGCAACCCTCGTGTGCCGCATACCACGTGGCCGATATTCTCCATCGTGAAGCAGCCATGGATCAGTCAATATACTTTCGGTCCTGTTTCAGCACGCTGGTTGGTCCCGCACAAGGGCTGCCCAAGCGGTCGTGCGGGACTATGGTCGAGTCGAACAGTCGAACCCTTGAGAAAATCATTGTGCTTCATCCCAGCCTCACCGCATGTCCTGTCATGACTATGGGCCGGGAAAGATCGGCTGGTTATTTGGCAGTAAAGCTGAGTAAAGGAGCGGGCAGATACTGATTTGGATCTAGCCGCGAGAGGGCAGCGCTGATATGGGTGATTTTCCATGTCCAGCTGACCTCTTGTCCGGCATCTTGACGTCCCCGCACGGAGCTTGGAGCAAGAATCATGCCATTTTGGATGTGCAGTGCGCATCTTAGCTGCTGCTGCTAAGGAAACCCGGAAGACCCCTGACCTAAATCGCGACTGCATATCGCATGCTTTGACATTGCATGCGAGCCTGGAGATGCTGGTCCAGAGGGCCAGCAAGCATCATCAGGATGAAGCGGCTCTGAACAAACATGTTGACCGGCGCCATCTGACTCGGATTCGTGTAGTACAGCCTCGGATCACTGCTGTACCCTCCGAGTGGTCTGATTGCATCGAAGCTGCTCGGCGTTATCGCGGGTGGACGTCCAGGTACAAGCGCAGCACGAGAGAGTATTTTGCATCACTATTGGCATTGGCATCGCTACACTACCGCGTTTTATTATACGCAGACGGCAGCCCCGCGTGGACAGATGCCCAATGATGCTGATCCCCGGCAGCCGAAGCGACCACGACGCTGGCAGCTGGCACCTTGAAGGCAGTTATCGCGAGCTCAGAAGCATGCCTGAATCGTCTCCAAACAGCGGCGTGCTACGATAAGTGGTGGCGACCGGGGTAGGGCGCTCCTTGGCCAGCTCCACCATGGCTAATGAGAGCCGGATGGTGTTGCGTGTCGACGGCCTCACTGGCTTCGCACGCTCGGCAGCCGTCGCCAGCCACCGGCGGCGCATCATTTCGATGAGGGCTTCTCGAAGACGGCAGACTTGTGCATCCAGGAAGCTAAACACAGTGCTTGACGCTGGGTGGGGCTCTCCAGACCGTAACTTCAGGTTTCATGCACTGCACTGGCAATCTCTCAGACGCTCGGATGCCCTCATCTCGTGCCCGGGCAGAAGCGGCCAATGACACGAGAAATTATCCGACACGGTGAGCGCTGTGCTGGTGAGTAGCAAGCGGAGGAAAGCGCAGGAAAGCGCAGTCGAGTGCGGCAACGAAACAGAGGGCGAGGCCATGCATCCGGAGGGCCTTCGTGGCCTACAGGTGGCACGCCGTGCCTGGTCGTCTGTTACCCACGGGAGGACGACGGTCGTTGGCGACGGGTGTCTCCCGGGTCGTCGTCTCGCCTTTGCGGTCGTCCTGCAACGGCGCGCCCGTCGCTCGCCACCAGAAACGAAGAGGCCGCGCTGGAGATGAGGGCGTTTGATAGAGAGGTGCTGTGCCCGGACGCCCTCAGCACGCCGGGCGCTCACTGCGGCACCAGCGCACTGCTTTCCAGGGCCAGAGTTCTGGGTTTCGATGGCTGGCAAGGCGCCTCTAGCGAGTGCTCCATGGTGTGTCGCTTGAGTCGTGTACGGCGGTACTACTCGCCCTGGCCGCTCAGCATCGACAGTCGTGCCGTCTCCACATGGTGGTGGCGGTCCTCGGCGGTCCCCCTCGCTATCACAACAACATACGTCGGCGTCAGCTCCTCTCCGATCTTGTCGACAGNCACCCCCATCCCGCCCCCGTGNCAATTGCCCAAACAGCTCCGTTCAAGGGCTTGCGGCCGCCTGCTGCTCTTTTGCCGACTCCCTGCTCGATGCCGCTTTGATTGCCCCGGAGCCCCGGCCCTCTCGTTCGCGGGCCCGACGCCACACGCACAGCAGCAAACGTCGCCGCATAGCCTGCCCGTCTCAGGCTTCAGCGCGCAACCGATCTGGGTGCTGCTGCCCTCTTGCCCGCTTCCAGTATTGTCTCCGGCTCCATGGTAAGGTCGCTGGGTCCTCCTCGCGCGGCTTGACCTGCTTCCGCCCTCTGCACACCAACCCACAGGCTCTGCCCTACGCAGGTGGGCAGCTCTGTCAGGTGCTCGGCTTGTTTCCTACCCTGCGACGCTTGTCAAACTCTTCCCTCTCCAAGTAATGACGCGGATTGGCCCGTCGTTCGCTGGCTTTCTCCGCTCAACCCACCGCTGACGTGCTGGTGAATTGCTCCCTCTGTCATTGCTTTCTGCCGGGGCCTTTCCGCTCTCCAGGACCAGCGCTGGGCAGTGTCTGCCGTCTGGACCTGTGACTTCTCCGCAGTAATATAGCTCAGTGACGGATATCGCAGCCGCATGGCCTGAGCGGAACCGTCTGATATAAGGATGGAGGGCGGTGATCCGGACGCGCCCACTCACAAGAGGCCTCGCCTCGATTCGGTCACTCCAGTGTATAACGGTCTTCCCCTTCCGCAGCCCCCCCAACCCACTCGCCATACACCGCATCCCACTTCGGTCCAGGCCGCCTCCCCTACTTCGCTTCGTCATTACCCACCCCACAGCCTCCCTCCTCCCTCCCAACCCTATCAATCACCTGGCCAAGGACCCTACCCAGGACCTCAACCCTCGCCGTCCCTCCCACCTTCGGACATCCGGTCCTACTCTGACCCCAGGAACCTTCCCTCTCCTGGTCAACGCACCCATGGCGTTACCGGAACTCCCGTGACATTGCCGGCGAGGACCATTCCCCAAGACAGCATCTCTACCTATCGCGCACCTCCCACTCCACAGGCCTCGTCGTCGACGGATCACCAGAGCTCCAGGTCAACGAGCGTCGACTCCAAACCGCCGCCTCCTCCTCAAGGCATGGAGCATGGCGGCCCTCCAGGTCCGTGGCCTGGCAATCCAGATCCTCGCCATGGCGGCATCTCCAATGGATACAGTCCTGCCATCAGTCCTCCCCATCCCCATGAACAGCCCTACCATGCACCACAGCACGCATCAAGCCAGCCGTACGGGACTTTTACTCCAGCAGGGCCATACATGAGCTATGCGCCGGGCCCAAACCAGATGCGAAGGAAACAAGTTCGAGCAACCCAAGCTTGTAACCATTGTCGTTCGCGAAAACAGAAGTGTGATGAGGCCAGACCTTGTCAGTTCTGCAGAGAGAACAACTTCGATTGCCAGTATAAGGATGTCCCACCGCCCAAGTATGTCGCCTCCACTAGCAATTATCGCGCTGCTAACCCGCGTATAGACAAGATAGGACCATGATGCAGCTGCAAGACACTGTCAACAACGTGTCGGAGACGATGAACAACATTTCAGATACACTAAACAAATTCATCACAGGAATCACGGATTGGAAGCAGAGCGTCGAGGCTAGATTGCCATCATCAAGGGCTCTAGATGCGATACCAATAAATTCAGAGCACCCGTCACCCGAGCAAGCGTGTGCGTTCCGAGGCTCAACGAACGCGATAAGCGAGCACAATGCCTCCAGGATGCCCACGCCAGTCCAAGGTCGATCCCATACGCGCCGCATGGGCAGCATGAAGATGGAGTCGCCAACTGTTCCCCACTCGACCACATCTCCGCTTCCCACGCAATCTGCCACCCCGATCAAGCAGGAAGGTCCATCAGCGCCGCCCCAACCTCCAGCCACCCCGGCTGAGAGCGTGAGAACGGATAATACGCAAATGGCTGGGAAGGAGCCCAAAGAGAAACAAGGTCTTCAGGGTGATCATACTACCCCCGCTCACCGTCTTTTGCAGGAATGGCCAGCGATGAACTCCTTCTATGCCGGTCTTCCTAACATCCAGCGGCTTCTCGAATCCGGAAAACAGGTTTCAGACTATCCCATGGAGCTTGAGCAAGGACGCGGCCTACTTCGTGTCTGGGGAGTTGGCGAGGGACATGATCCGAATGATGGCGCCCACAGCCCTGGAAGTCCGGAAAGCGGCAACGAGTCCGACGCGCCTTCGCCTGCATCAGCGAGGGAAGGTGTGTGGGGATATCCTCCGGTCGACTACTCAAGTCCAAGCACTATGAGCGGAGACTCGCCTCAGCAATATTACAACCACTTGGGCGGGCTGGGGCCGGACGGGAGACCCGACTTTCGGAAGGACGTCTTGATCAGTCTCCTGGACTGCTATATCCAACACGTCCATTCGATGCATCCCTTCTTGAACCCTAGTCGGCTCCGGAAGATGATCGCAGAGTTCAGTGCGATCTACAGCCCTGACCACCCGGCGAGGGATGTGCTGTCTCCAGCTGATCGTCTGAATCCCGGCGTCAAAAGGAAGAGGTCCCACAATGCTTTCGGTGACGGCTACCTGAATGCTGGAGACGTATCCAGGGGTAGCATTGAGCGATCATTGCGAAACGCAATAATTCTTCTAGTGCTTGCCTTGGGAAAGGTCTGTCAGTATACGGATCCATTGCCGGCTCCTCAGGGTGACAAACATCCAATGTCGAACGGGACGTGGGGCTACACGCGAGATTCACCTCTCTCCGCCAATAACAGCTTCAGTAGCGACGAAACCGAAACTCGACCGCGCAACATTGACATGCTTCCTGGCATGGCATACTTCTCATACGCCACAGATATCTTGGGGAACCACCAGGGCGGAAATACCGTGGCCCACGCACAAGCCATGCTGTTGGCTGCACTCTATCTAGCCCAATTCGCGCGTGTGCTAGAGAGCTGGAGCTGGATTAACAATGCCTGCAGAATCTGCCTTGTTTTGATCAAAGCGTAAGTGAGCATCCTCTTTTTTGCAGATCGTCGCTAATTGACGGGCAGCGACTTCTCGAAGATCGACCGAGCAACGTACTTGAAAGAAAAGCAGGAAAAGTTGGAGAGGGAAGCAATGGGCATCGTAGAAGAATCAGTGCCACCAGCAGAGAAAAAGAGGCTCACCAAGGAAGAATACCGTTTGAATCTAGTCAAATGCGTTTACTGGACGTGTCTGCAGCTGGAGACGTGAGTAGCGCAAGGCGGAGCATCGAATCCCGCTGACGGCTCTCTAGTGACATCCTGGCTGAAATGAGCAACTTGCCTCCGAGCGATGTATCCAAGCATCAAGAGGAGATCATGTATCCTTCCGGCGTGTTCGAGAATATTGAAGCAATCTCCAACCGAAAGCTGGATGATGAGGATCCCAACGACCTGACGATGTGGATTTACTCCAGTCAAATCCATCTTCGTGTCATTCTCAACGGCGCGCATAACACTCTTTATGGTGCTGGTAAGTTGCACAAGAGGCACATGTTGGGGCATTGGCTTATCGATCCAGCGTTACCTGTTTTGGAGGAAGAGCGGCCCATGGGCTTCGATGGCACGAGCGTTGGAGAGGTGGTGAAAGCTGCCACAGTACATGCTGATATCCTGACAACCTGGCGAGATTTGCTACCACCAGCTCTCGCTTGGAAAGACATCGAACCGCCTGCAACTGACATTAACATTGCGAGGCTTCGGGCGAAGTACTGGGGCGGACATTACATGATCCTTCGACCCTTTCTGTACATGGCCGTTCACACAATGGGGTTCCCGCCAGCCATCACTTCGCAGAACAGCTCGCCAGGGATGATGCCCGAATCGGCCAGCACCCCAACGAGTAATGGGACCCCTCGATCAATCATGGACCTTACCCTCGAGCAGAAACACATGCTTGAAGTCGCACACAAATGCATCAAGAGCGCCATTCAGAGCACCATTGCATTCGACCGCGTTGGTATAGATCCGAACACGCCATATGTTCCATTCCACAATTATCGGAAGAATCGCCTCGTGCTCACAAACATCTTTGGCACGCTGCACGCGTAAGGAGCTTGCTTCCCTAGAAGAGCACAACGACTAACATCTCACTCCAGGCAATTCGGTAATATGATCGTGCTCGCAGCGGTGTACAGGTCCCAGCTCAAGAAGTTTCTGCCAGCGGACACTCCTCTCACCAAGTACAATCTTTCGCTCCTTTTCGAACGGACCATCAACGTCTTGGGAGAAGTTGCCCCTAATTCCCCGCCACTGCAGATGGATCTTGAGATCCTCAAGAATGTAAGGCAGCAACTGAGCCTTACCCTCCCTCCTCGTTTTCATGGTTAGTCGGATATACCCCCGGTTTGGAGGCAACGGGATCATGCCTCGTGGAGTTTTAGCGTCGAGCAGCGTTGTATGTGAGCACGTTTCGTAGTTCTTTCTCAGCATCATTTAGTGGCGCTTTGTTTACTTCTCCTACTGCATTGGGTGGCTAGCGCTCTATATTTACATATAGCATGTACCCTGTATCTACATGGTGCCAGCGTGGGTGGACCATTCGATGCGGACATATTGGATATTCCCATACCCCCCTTTTTTCCCTTGAAACACCACTCGGCGAGGATGGAGGTGCCCTTCACCACTAGGGTTTTGGCGGCCCTATCTCGTTCCTTCTCGACTTCATGTTACGCGCGCAATATTCGGTATTGGCTGTTAACTTTTGTCACCGGCAACGGCCGTCACGTATCTATCTCGGTCCGTTCTCGTATAGCGAGACTTCGGCCCGGTTTTGGGTCTCAGGGCGTGGGAGCAGCGGTTCGTTGGGTAGCACAGAAGGAGAGGTCTAGCCTCGATCGCCACACCTCCTGCTTATAGCAGCTCAAGTCTAATTAGAAAAAGTTGCTTCGTCTCCACAACCTGATCACCGACGTTGCGTTGCGTTACGTTGCCCTTTACCACGCCAGCGCCGCGTCTCGATCTTAGAGTATGCAACTCGAAGCCCCACCAGGGCAACAGTGCGCTGGTGGCCATCTTGCATGGCGCTAACGCCGCTAGCCTGCTATCCACTCAGCGCATCTCGTTGATGGGAGCACTTCTGCCCTTCCATTGGGCTCGCCACGCTCGGATACTGGAATTTTATTGACGCCAACCTGCCCACTTCGCACCTCCCAAGCGGATAACCGGCCACTTCTCTCGTAAAACCCTCAACATTAAGTAGAGGTGGGCCGGAGAACGCCACGTACTGGCGAATCTCGATATGGCTGCGGCAGAAGCCAGATAGGCGGGCAGCCCACGTGTGGACCAGCTGAATGTGGAGCGGACGCCGCCTTGTCCGGAGGCTCCGACCGGAGGCATAGTCCGGAGGCACCGTTCGACCCGGCTACCAGAACTTGAGTAGCCACCACTCTTTTGAGGAGGTGAGGCGATCCGATGCGAGATGCTGCGGCTTGATGCTGGAGATCGCGAGATGCACAAGTCGGCCAATAGTGGGAGATGTGGTGGCTGCACCGTGAGATTGTCAGGTACATTCGGTGATGATGAACTGGTGAGCGGTCGAGCCGATATTGATCGGCACTGGAGATAATAATTCTCCAAGAAGCCAAGCATCCCTGGCATATAGCACGCCCAAGCAGCAGATCTCGCTGGGCACATCGAAAATCTTTGCTCAGAATTCTCAACGGTCATTTCGTTTGCTAGCTCCATGAGCCTCGACCCGTCACATCTGTCAACACGCGATGGCACCGTAATGCTCTGTCAGGATTCTAGACCGGAGACTCTCTCTCCACTTCGCTGCGGGGCAGATCTGACAAGTACTGATACTCCCAAGCTAGGAATCCTAGCATTCTACAACTCACATGACCAACCTCGCATGCGGTAGGCCCTGTCGCAGTGTTTCATCTCCTTGTCGGTGATGACTCCACCTACTGGCCCAGATAGACCATCTATAAAAAGTCAATCCTGACGAATACTGCCTTTTCGGATTGTACCGCGATAAACTGGCTGTATGGAGGGTGAAACTTTAAAGAACAATGCAAGCCCTTGTGATAGCGAGGTCCACCTCAGGTGAAGAACCAGGGGTCGTGATACAGGTTGTGCCGCGTGACGAGAGGCACGGTTGCTGAGCGACGGAGGTACTCTCCGATACTTAGCGCTACGGACAAATTGTGGTGAGGATCGCCACTTCGATTGGCAGCCTGCGGCGGGCAGATGTGCGTGCGCTGCAACGTGGGGAGTGACTTCCGGGTGAGGCGGTTGGGTCTGACAATGAGCGTATAATTGCGTATGTACCACGGTACCCCGCATACCGTTGTTATCTGAAGGTAGCGGACGGTGGTTATACAATCGGCATTTATGGTTAAGGCCTTCCTATAGGCGTGCCAGCACGAGGATAGGGGGGGATCAGTAGGGTACAGGGATGCTTGTATGTAGAATTCGTGCTTTGTAGGAGGTTGGCGCGGGTATGTGCCCGTTGGGCAGCAACTACGCTGACCTCCGCATGTTTTACGCGTCGGCGAATCAATGCCGACTGATCGACGTCCGCGCAAGCATTCTTTGGGCGTTTGGCTGTGGACTTGCGCGTCTGGATAAGGCCGGCATGCCTCACTTTTGTTGCAAGACGTACCACGACGATCATGATCTTATGACCTTGCATGAGCAGAGCTTCTGATGCGCTCGTATCTGCCGGCACTTCATCTGCATGATGTCCCGGGCGTACCTGTGTTGTCTTTTCCTTAGGTTCACAGACGCGACGGGGCGGAATTCCACCGGTCACAGGCATATTCAAACTCGAAATTGAGCCTCTCGCTGACACATTATACGAGCCTTTAAGATACCGCCGGATGCCGGGTACAGGCCTCATCCGCGCCCCCAACTGACGACTTTCTCAACGCCACAACTTGTTTCGTGGTTGTGTGGCTTCGAGTATTTAGGACAACGGGCGCGATCCAATGCCACGAGTCATCTTTACCCACGCGAGAAATCGCGGTTACTGGTCGCACAAACCCAGATCCTGCCGCCATGTCCATGTTCTCGGAGCAGCCATCTCGTGTCATCTGCGCCCCAGTCCTCAAGTATCCCGCAGCAGTTGAAGTCGCAATTGTGGCAAGAGTCATGGAGCCGCTTGGTGTCAGCACAATGGGGCGGTCTGCACTGTCTGCAACAGAGAGACGGCTCGCCAGCGTCACAATCCCTGATCGCGGTGCATTGCGCCTGGTCGGTGTACGGGGTTTGCCATAGCAAAGTCCACATACTCGCCTCCAGCGAGAAACGGTCTTTGATAAACTGTAATGGTGGCTAGATGTTGTGAAAACACGCCACTAAGCACATCACGGCGGCATGCAAATGTGCAGCCACGGCAGTGACGGACAGCCAATCCTCTCCACTCGTTCACTCACCGATCAGGAAGACTGGAATCTTCTCCTCGGCTAGAGGCCCCTCCCGCACTCCACATCGGCGTGGATCACAATCGCTCGGCACGAGCTCGAATCGGCATGGGGCCTTGAATTGAACCTCACCTTTGTTCGCGGCGGGATTGGTGCCAGGATACCCATTCCATACTTCCAGTCGCGTCGCGGGAAGCGCAGCTGGCGTCTGGAGAAGGCAAAAAGCAAAGGCTTGCGGGTCCAGCTCTCATGATCAGCCGAACGAAGACAAAAGCAAAGCTGGGGCTTGGAGCAAGCCTGGACACACTGAATCGGAATGCGGAGGATGGTGAATGCTCGGCCCCGGCACTGCAAGGGTACATGGTCTACAGTACGAAAGTCGCGTGGAAGCCACTTCGCATCGTGTCCATGACCCAAAAGGTACGGCACGTTTTGGACGTTCTGCACGTTCTGGGGCCTGCAGGGTGGCGGTTGGTGGCAGCATGCAGGGTGGAGCATATTGGAGGGGGATGCATCTGGACATAAACTTTGGAAAAGGTGTTGAGCGTCTTGATAAGACGGAAGGCAAGGTCGCAACGCGCGGATATCGTGGCGACCATGGCCTCTGCCCGCGGGCGCCGAGCCCGAGCCCGAGCCGAAACCGAGACCGACCGACAGATAGAGCCTCGTCCACATGCATCGAGGCTAGCTCGTCAGCGAGCGAAGCTGCCAATACGCGTGCACCATGTCTCTCTGCATGTGAAGTGCCGCCCGTAGCGACGTTGGGAGCTCTTGCTGCCATCGCGGGCATCAGCTGGGCGACGTCGCGAGAAGCGAAAGTCAGATCCTCCTCCTCGTGGGCGCCACTCCCCGTGCAACCAATGCCCAGCCGCAGCCACGTTTCTGCGTTTGCCTATTCCATCCGCTCCATCCGTTCCATCCGCCCCGCCGTCTCTTCGCCATATCTTCGCCATACCTTGCAAAAAGGGAATGCTCCTCGTAGCGCGGGGCACCGACCAACCTTCCGCACGTCCCGCTCCGCCGTCACTGCCTGGCCCACCGCCTGTTTCTGCCCCTTTCGCCCGCCTTGACTTTCTCCCTCACCGATTGCGCCATTTTCCAAACGTGCTCCCCGCAAAGGGGCCGTACGAGCTGAAGGTGAGGTCGGCGAGTGCCGCAGTGATTCGGGGACGCAGAACTCACTCAACCCTCAGTCCGAGTCTCAATATTGACAGGGTATAGGCACGGGAGAGAGGTCATCATGCCCATGGGCAAGCGGGAACATCTACGCCTTCGTACCAAGTCTCTTGTCAGACCCGTCACTAGAGGCCCCGAGACTTTGGTCCTCGGGGCCGCCCGTGGTTTCCCTTTACCCTCTGCTGCCTTAGACTGCCGGCGCGATGCTGCGAGAACCGCTTCGTTGGCGACGATAGCTTCAAATGTCGACGATAGCCCGCGTGTGCAGGTGGGACTGAGGGGAGCTTGTATGTCGTGCGTCTTTGCTGCATTAAGTGGCTCCAAAACCTGGGGAAGCTGCTCGCTCGGAGGGGGCGGGTGTGGATCTCGTATACCGTCCATATACGATCGGCTTTTTCTTTTGCCTCGTTTTTTCGCTCTCATCTGCAATGTAGCCATAAGAGTTCCATTTTCTACGTTATCACAAGGGATGAATGATGCGTCTTCATATCTCTTCTCCTGCTATGTCAACGGCCCTTTCTATGTACATTGATTAGTAGCCCAGATCAATGCTCCCCAGCACAGTCTATGTAATATGCAGTCCCACAGAGAGAAGCAAATATATCGGTCCATACTCCACAATCTTGATCTGGGCTTATTCCAAGCAATTCATCCTTCAGCTTGAATGATATGCGAGGAGTAACGCGTCGACCACGAAACTTCTCAGGATACTGTCTGCGGAACCAAGTGTTCTCGTGGTGTAGACACGAGCTACAGGTACAAAGAAGGACGCGGCGCCTTGCTTTCATCTTATCACGCTTCAAACTATAACCATCTCGAGATTCACGAGTCTTGACTGGGAACTCAGTCGATGCTTCCGAGACCACTCTCTTCGTCACTGCGCTTTTCCCATGTCAACATGTCATTTCCGTCGTCACCACACATACTGCTACGTTCTGGAAAGAGCGAAGAACACCAGACGGCTGTCGTGTAACCACCATGTGCCATGGCGCTGCACATCTTAATGACTCCCTTGTGCGCCCCGAGCGCAAACCGCTCCCACGTACCTGCCAGCTTTCGCAGTCATCACTGCGCAAGAACACAATCTACCTCTCCCGCATCGCAGAAATCTCCCGTCTACTACTTCCCTACGGTTTCCTACATCTCCATCATCCTATTCTTCTCCACCAACGTGTCCTCTGCGCGGTCTCAGTCTGACAAAAACGCCAGTATCACGAACCTGACATCACGGTTCCATCAACCCACCAACCCGGATGCAGCACCCATGATGACCGTCTACGAGCCTTACGATCCTCGCGCACCGCAAGCATACCGAGCATACTTCCCCTCGCCACGAGACTGCATAGAGCGAAGCCGGGGAGCTGCCAACGAGGAGATTGATGCGCTGCGTGACGACTTCAACTGCCACTCCTACGGCTACGACTGCCCAGCCTACGATCGCATGCCACGGTCTCTCCCCAAGCAGACGCCAGACTACTACATCCGCAAGGGCGTCCCTCCAGCCCAAGGGCCGATATACATCGACATCCCACCCCCGCATCTCCCAAAGATCTATGACGACCGCCACGTCCACTTCGATCTCGACCCAAACTACCTCGCGCGACTCACCCGCCGACACCCCCACGGCCACTCGACGAAACGCCCAAATACGCCCTTTCGTCCCAGCACGACCTCCTCGCCCCCTTTCACGACAGAGCAAATCCACACCTCGACCTCCGAGACGTACATAGCGCCGCCCTCGCTCCCGCCTCGGCGCCCATATCTCCCTCCTCGAGACGGCATCCCGACGATCCACATCCTGACTTTCTCGCTGCGCCGCTGCCCGATGAGGAATTCGGGGGCGCTGATACAGCACTACCTCCCGCCGGGTACGCCGCATTTGTACACGATCAATGCGGCCAAGTTCGAGCCGCCGAATGTGCATCTGCAGGGCATGTATTCGGGGGTTAGTGCGTGTATCCAGGATGTTGTGCTGAGGGATTGGGAGGCAAGAAGGGCAGTCGGGAGGGCGGTGGAGGAGTTGCTCGAGTATGGGAAGACGTATGACCAGGGTCGGGGAAATGGGCGAAAGGAGACGGAGAGGGGGAAGGGGAGAGATATACGGTATGAGGTTGCGTTGAGCGTGGCGTGTGAGTTGGGCACGCATCGTAGTGTTGCCGTTGCGGAGGAGATTGCGAGACGGGTGAGGAAGGCGGTGAGGTTGAAGGGCGGGGATGTGAGGGTGAGGGTTGTGCATGTGCATCGGAGAAGAGGGATGGGTGATCCGTATTGATGGCGAGGGACGCTGACATTTGATTGTCGACAACCTGACATTTGGCCCCGGGGATGTTATTGGATACTGGCGCGCGACGTTGGATGATACCCAAGACTGACTGATAGACCTGCATGGCAGAGAGACTGTACGTACGCATAATGAACCTATGAACCCGCTGAAATTTTTCTACATGGTAAGAAAAGGAGTACGAGGCATCGAGCAACATGAGTCCCAACCCGTGAATATCCCTGCATGACCAATCCTTTTGGACCGCTCTGCCTTTTGCTTCTTTTTTTCTTCGTCCGCTCATCTTTCCACGCATGTTTAAACAGTCTTTTTCTTTCCAATACTGGTATCAATATTTCCCACAACCCAGGTTGCCGCAAACACAGCGAACACGCCCAAGGTGATGACGACAGGTTTCCTGTAGCCAGCAGTCCAAGGATAGTCATACGTGACGATCAAGTCACGGTCCCGGAAGTCATCGACAAGGTTGAGTGCGTGGAGCTCCAGAGTCGTACGGCCGATCGTGTCCATGAAAGTCTTGTGGATGCTGGTGGTGCTGTCAACGAGCGGGACAGTCGTAGAGTACTTGACGTTCGTCGCACCCTCGGGAAGAACAACACGAAGGTGCACACGCTCGTAAGCAATGCCCTCGCCGATGCGCGGTCCCTCGAGGAATGGCACCTTTAGGACGTAAGAATCACCAGTGGACAGCTTGCGGAGGTAGGTCGACAAATCGGCGTTCCAGCCAACACGGAAGCTGTACTTCCAGCCTCCGAACACTGGGTAACGAGGCTTCAGTTCCAAGAGGTTCTCCTTCTTGCCTGGTCGGAAGCGCGAAGTCGACACATTGCCAATGTCATCGGTAAAGTACGCATCCACAGCGCCAGGATGCAGGGGCAGCTTAAGCTCCTTCAGCGCCGACGTCGGCGGGTTCATGTACGATTGCTTCTGCCACTCGACGCGCGAGAAGTGGTTCTTCAACTGCGCGCCCTGGTTGGTGAGCCAGTACCTTTCCTCCGACGCCAGGTTTCCACCCCAGTGCGAGACCTCAAGATCGCGCTCCAACAGTGTGGCATGTGACAATGGCTTTGTGAACTCATAGCGCACGCTGACGAATTCCTCCGCGCCCGCGGGCACATTGTTATACGGGCCGTAGGTGAAGGTTGAGCCTTGCTTCTGCGGGTCGGATTTCTTCTCGGCGTTGAGGTCGGCGGGGAGGGTGGAGTAGTCGGGGATGTCGCTGTTGGGGAACTTGATCTTGGTCTTTTGCTTCTCGCTGAGGTAGGCCGAGGGCGTGTAGGCGCTGAAGGTGTATTGCATGTATTGCTTCTCTGACTGGGCGATTTGCGCGGGTACGGGGATTAGGGCGGAGAGGATGGAGTAGGAGATGCTGAGGGTTTGCTGCTCCTTGGGGCCGAGGGGGACGGGGAGGTGGATAAGGTAGAATTCCGTGGAGCTATGGCCCGATTAGCCTTCAATTCAAGGTAATGGACGGGATGAAGCTCACCTGTCTGCATCGAATCCGACGACCTCCACCTTAAAGGTTCCCTTCTCAGCATCTTTCTTATCCCTCACCTCAACTCCACCTATCCGTGATATCAAGCTCGACTCGAATGGCAGGTAGTACTCCGACTGCGGCTTTGAATCAATGTTCTCAATTATCACATTGATGGTTTCCCTCGGGTAAGCCTTGTCCAAATTCGTTGTCCGGACCAGATTGGCATTCTTGAAGACTTGCGGCGGCTTGAAGGTACTCGAGAGTATCTGCTTGGATAGCAGTGGTGATGAGATGTTCAGTTCGGCAGCCGCGAAGCTCGAGAGAGCTGCCAGGCAGGCGGAGAATAGAGGAATTGACCTCATGGCGGGAAGCAATCAAGTTACCCACGCATACAGAAGAAAATTTAGGGAAGGAGGTAGAGCGTTGTGGTGTTGTGGGTTCCAAACACAATTACGATCGTTGGAGCTGGTGCGTCGTGTTCACTTCGTTCTGCCCGGGCGGTGAGGACTTCCGCTCCGCTGCCAAGACCCCCGCCCCGCACCTGTAGTCACAAGCTTGTGATACCTCAGATCAGTCTTCCACACCTTTCTCAACATAGAGCCATGAACCGCATATTCCGAGCCATTGGTAGGCCTTGGCTTGCGCAAAGGCTACACAACCAACGCATACCTGCTGCAAGGCGCTGCCTCACAAACAATGGCTTCTTTCGAGTCTCGGACGAGGTACGAGCAGCTGTGGAGGCGAAGAAGCCCGTCGTCGCTCTTGAGACGACAATATACACACACGGTACATCTCCAATTATTTTAGCTGTATAGAGCGTACAACTGAATAGTTTAGGCTTCCCATATCCCGACAACGTAGCCCTAGCCTCCCTCCTCGAAAGCGTCGTCCGCGTTAACGGCGGGGTACCCGCAACCATAGGCATACTAGATGGAGTAGCACGCGTGGGAATGAGCGCGGAAGAACTCATTCAGCTTACAGAGTCCGCCGGTAGATCCACAACGCTGAAGCTGTCACGGCGAGACCTGGCCCACGTTTGTGGCTCACGGTTAGTGGGCAAGAACTTTCATGGTGGAACTACAATTGCTGGAACGATGATTTTGGCACATCTGGCTGGTATCAAGGTATTTGGTACCGGTGGACTAGGTGGTGTCCATCGTGGTGCAGAGTCTAGCATGGATATTTCGGCTGACTTGACAGAGCTGGGGAGAACACCAGTTACTGTCATCTCGAGTGGCTGCAAGAGCTTCCTCGACATCCCGAGGACGCTGGAATACCTGGAGACAGAAGGTGTATACGTTGGCACTTTTGCTGATGGGAGGAAGGGCGATGTTGACTTCCCTGCTTTCTATTCAAGAGACAGTGGGGTGAAGAGTCCAACCACGATTGAGAATGAAATCGAAGCCGCTGCCATTATACGTAAGTACTCCGTAGACACGCTTTCCGTTACCCAGCCCTGGTTAATTCATATTATTGTTATATCTTTCTAACAAACATCTAGATGCCCAACACTCCCTCCAAATCCACTCCGGTCTTCACTTCGCGAACCCCGTCCCAGAGTCCGCCGCCATCCCCAAAGCTACAATGGACGCCATAATCGCCGAAGCCCTCCAGCAAGCAAGCGCCGCCAACATCACCGGAAAAGACAATACGCCCTTCATCCTGAACAAGATCAAGGAGCTGAGCCAAGGCAAAAGCATACCAGCCAACAGAGCACTCATTGAGGTCAACGTCCGACGCGCAACAATCGTCGCCAGAGAACTTGCCATTTTAGAGGCGAAGCAGGACGAAGCCGAAGGGTGAGCCAGGTTCGTATACTAGTCGTACGTAGATTTGGCGCTGATCGGGTACGTAGACGTTCATCACCTCCGAGTTTCAATCCAGTCATGTCGAGTCCTGCTTCTACCGCCCACGAGCGATTGGAGAATGCATCGCTTGCCCCTTCAACATCTATGAGGCCTCCCGTAACACCTATTGCATCTCCACTTCCCTTAGAGACTACACCTGACATCATCGTAGCCGGCGCCCTAGCCGTAGACTACTCCTGCGACTACACCCCCTTCACCAACACTACCAGCCCCATCGACCCCCTCCCGCACACATCCAACCCGGCAACGATAACCCAGTCCCTCGGCGGCGTAGCCCACAACATCGCCAAAGCCGCCCACCTGCTCGGTTCCTCCATAGTCCTGCACTCCGCCATTGGCGACGACCTCAGCGGCCGGGCAGCTCTCGCCCAACTCGCAGACTCTGGCATGACCACCGCCGGAATCCAAACCCTATCCGGTGCCCGCACAGCGCAATACGTAGCCGTCAACAATACTCACAAAGACCTCACCCTCGCCATGGCCGACATGTCCATCCTCGAATCTGTACCCCCCGCCGCTCTCCACAGAATGCACTCCTCCTGCACCTCCACCACACCCAAGCTCCTCATCCTCGACGCAAACTGGTCCCCAACGCACCTACACGCCTGGCTCGACCTAGCCCGTACCTCTATCCCCCGTACCACCACAATCTTCGAACCTGTATCAACGGCCAAAGCTTTGCGAATCTTCCCAGACCACGTCGACCACAACACCACCCACCCCATCCCGCACCCCCTCGCGCACATCACAACACCGAACGCGCTAGAGCTATCCGCTATGCACGACCACGCCTACGAACTGGGCCTGTTCGACCACGCGACATGGTTCAGCGTCATCGACGCGTTGGGAATCCCTAGCAGTGGTCTTCGCGTGCCCCTCAGCGTGACAACGACACCGGCGTTGGTGGACAAGGGGATCCCGCAACAAGCTGTCAAACTCCTGCCATTCTTCCCGACGATCTTGACCAAGTTGGGACCTGAGGGCGTACTGCTCACACAGTTGTTGAAGGCAGATGACCCGGCGTTGAGCTCAGCGGACGATGCGCAGTACGTCTTAGCGAGGAATAGGAACGCGCATGAGAGTGTGGGCGGGCTGTATGTGCGCTTGTTTCCGCCGGAGAGGGTGCTGGGTCCTGAGGAGGTGGTGAGTGTAAACGGGGTTGGGGATACGTTCCTTGGTGCGTTGGCGGCGGGACTGGTAAGGGGGAGGGAGGTGAAAGATTGCGTGGGTTTTGCGCAGAGGGCTGCTGGGTTGAGTTTGATGAGTCGGGAGAGCGTTAGTGCGGAGTTGAAGACGTTGGCAATAAGCCGATGAGCGTAGGAGCAATGGAGAGATTGATATGCATATAGCGAGGGGTGCAAGTCATGAATACAGAGCATCTTGGTGAACATCTCATTCCACATTTTGGTGACAGCCACTAAAGCCCTGTCCATATCCGACGCCTGCGCTTCCGATCATGCATCATCGACCACCATCACGACCCCGTCATGCATACACTCATGCTTCATGAACTTCACAGCGTCCACAGTCAAAGACCTTCCAGGTTTAAGATACCGACCCACTATCAATACTCTCTCCTCAACCAACAAGCCTCAACCCACTAGCCGGCGCCCCAATCTGGCAAACCTCGCAAATCTTGCACACCGTCCCCTTATACTTCGCGTGATACTTCGCCCCATCGAACGGACACGCCGAGCTCGGGCTGCCCTGGTAAATCGGCGTGAAGCTCGCCGCACAGATATCAAAGTCGGCAAACTGGTCGAAGTCGATCTCAATTGCATCGGAGGGATTGCGCTCGGCAACGGCCTTGATTTTCTTCGCCTGCTCTTTCAGCTTCGCGTTGCCCGTGCGATCGAGCAATGCGTTGGCGAAATTGAGCGCGGTATTTAGCTGCTCGTTCTTGCGGGCGAAGTTCATGGCGGCGGAGAGGGGGAGGGATTTGTGCGCGCCTTCGAGTTCGGGCACGGTGAAGTAGGCGGAGAGTTCGAGGGCGCGCTTCTTAGTGTCGGCGGGGAGGCTGGAGATATCGGTTGCGCCGCCGATGAGGGAACGGCGGGAGAGCTCGATGGACATGGCGAGGATGTATTGTGCGGCGGTCTGGATGGCCTTCTTCGCCTAGTATACAGTTAGCAAGAGATATTCTGAATTCTGGATTGACACCTGCCTCAGAAAGCTCCGCCTGTGAAGCAACAACGTTCACCATCAGTAGCTGGAGCAGCTGCTTGAACGTTGCGACTCCGTCTTCTAATTTGTTCTTCACCATGGCGGATTTTCCAGCCGCTAGCTCCGTACCTAATATCGATTCGAGATCGCGAGGGATGATGGGTAAAATCTTCCGGGAGTCGGTTTCGTTGACCGTTCTCCGCACATAGTTGACCAATGACGGCATGTTTGGTGACGCAGGGAGAAACGTCCTTGTAGCCTGGTAGATCTCCTCGAAGCGTCCTTCTAGTGGTGCGAAGTTGACGGCGCCTATTTGTCGGTTGAGAAGTTGCATAGCAGTCTCGAATGAGCCTGCTGCAACATGATCCGCAGCGAGAGGTGAGTTCCGTGCCCACAGGTCTGCTTCGCTGCTGCCGGCACCTGCTGCTTCAGCGCCTTCGACCTCAACGAAGTCATCATCTGCTTCCGCATCACCTTCGTCTCCCATGTCCCAGCCGCCGACATCATCGTCTTCGTCGCCACCGCCAAGCTCTTGAGCCGCGGCAGCAGGCGCTTCATCACCCAGCAGGTCTTCATCCCCGTAGCCATTGGTTGCTGGCTCCTCCGCACCAACACCTTCAACCTCACCCATGAGAGCTTTCTCGAAGACAGTGGAGGATGCGGCGCGCGTGGGCCAGTTAGCCCTGTGCGTCGGTACAATAGGTTTTGGAGGTGTAAGCGGACCGCCCACTGAAGGAAGGCTGATCTGTTCCTCAGTGAAGCCGCTCGCTTCCAATATCGATTGCGCTTCCTCCTCAAGGCCGTGTGCCTTCGCGGTCGCATATGCCAGCGGATAGAGATCAATTTCCTGGAACATTTCGATTCGATTCTGCACATCGCCAAGGTAGAGCGCGTTCTGGAAGCGGGCAGTCGTGTCTCCGCGGTGCTCCGCAATCTTGGCCATACGCTTCAGCTTCTCCTGGTCACCCGTAGCCAGATACAAGAAAGAGAGCTTGTCGAAATTGCGAAGTTTCTGGTAGGTCATCTCCACAACTTGGTGATTGCCGTGGGCAAGCGCTTCGGTGCTGAGGCGCTGCCAGAGCTTTGGTCGGTCGAGCTGCTTTGCCATCTCAACAGCTACTTCAAGATTACCACATTCGATGGCGAGCTCGAATCGTGTCTGCGGATCCTGAACAAACTGAAGCGCAATCTCCGGGTACCCCTTCTTCTGTAGGTACGAGATGATACTTTGACCAACCAAACTCGAGTTCTTGATAATGTTGAGCATCTCATCGTAGTTGCGCTTCACAAGCGCAAGTTTGAAGCGGTACTCGGTGGGATCGATCTGCAGGACCTTAGGTTTCGCCGCGCGATCCAAGCAATAGACGTTTCGGCCCTTGACCTTGACGAGGTATACGGTGTGCTCCAGTGTTCGAACGATGCCATTGTCGCCGTTCATCAGACTGTATTTGACGTGGTTCAGTGTGGAGTATAGGAGCACACCAGCATCGTCCCAGGTTGCGCTCTTGATGCGAATCGTCTCATGCAGAGTGCTAACCTGTTCCAGATTTTTTGTAGCAATAGTCACATTATGCTTGCTGAGCAGGGCGACGTGCAATCCATCGGAAGACCAAACAACGTACTTAACACCGTTGACCGCCAATTCCGCGAGGTTCTTCTTCGCCTGTATATCGTACAAGACCACCGTAGTAGGAGTAATCATGAGCAGATTACCCGTGCCTCCGAAGTATATGTCGGTAGTGCCATGTGCTGGTTTGATCGTCTTGGTTGTAGAGTTGTTCAGATCTCTGATGTCGATCTGCTGGTTGGACTGGCTGAAGACGGCGAATCGATTGCGCGCTACGAAAACTGCGGAGTTTCCAGACCCTCGTTTTGTATCTGTGGGCTCGACGGCTCCTGAAGCATCCCGTGGTAGGCTAATGAGCTCGTATGTACCGTTGTCGGCCGGCGAGGTCACAAGAATCGATCGTTCGGCTGGGTTATAGGAAAGCGTGCGCGGCGGAACCCACGCGCTGCCGAGCTTCTTCAGGGAAAGCATGGACGGGGATTCGATGTTCTTCTGGAAGTCATATGAGCGGACGTGCTTCTCTTTGGTAATGTAGAAGAGGTTGTTCTGGTATACGGCGGATGCTGGTCGTTCGCGCTCGAGTTTGAAGACCATGACACCGTTATCATGACCTGCTGCGAAGAGGTTGATCTCGGGATGTGCAGCAATCACCCAGAACCGATCGTTCTCCCTTTTGAAAGACTGCACTGCGGTCCGCCTGTTCAGATCCCAGACTCGGATGGTCTTATCCTCTCCGACTGACAGTATGAGGTCCTGGTGGGGGTGAAAGAGACAGGCGGATGCGTTCTGGAAGTGCCCGCGACAAGTATCCACCTCCCAGGCTTTGGTTTCCGACATCCTCCAGAGCTTCACCAAGCGATCATCTCCGGCGGAAACAATTAACGGAAGCGTAGGGTGGAATGCGACCCAGTTGACACCGCGGTCGTGGCCCTCGAGAACAAATTTCACAACCGCATCAGTGTTTCCAAACATATCCGCCTGATTCTGGTTGGCACGGGCCATCTGGTCCTCAAAGGACATTGCAGTCGGCGCCGAATGCTTCTTCCTCAATCCCGAGATATCCCATACGCGGACGGACTGGTCGAGCGAGGCGGAAACGATGAGGTCTTCCTTCGGGTGGAACTGCGCGCACATAGTGTAGTGGTTGTGGCCGGTCATCGTGCATACTGCAGGGAGTCAATTTGTCGGCGTTGGACGTATACAAGGAACTTACTCAATGAACCTGTGCTTGTCAGCATTGGCGGCTTGTGTTTGTAGGGGGAACTCACGATTCTGCCAATTCCATATACGGATGGTCTCTGCATAGTACAATATCAGCATTGGCCCTAAACCAAGGACTGGGACTCCACCCACGGTCATCGGAGCTGCTCAATATCCACGGCAGCTCGTGGTGGAAGAAGACGGTGCGCACATAGTCCAAGTGGCCGTTCAAGGTGAACAAGCACCTCCGCGTCTGATACGACCAGACCTTGATCTTGTAGTCGTCGCCGCCAGAAACGAATCTGTCCCTTCTCAGCATACAGCCCATCATTGCCTTCTCGGGATTTGTGTAGTATGCTCACAATGGCTGCGTCTTGTGGAAATCGATGCCTCTAACTGGTCCATCGTGTTCTTCGAAGCGGTCTATCAGGGTTCCCATGCGGTAGTCCCATAATTGAATGGTGGAGGAGTGGAGCGAAACAAGGATCCATGGCCTGAGGGCGGTCAGCACGGAGGAAGCGGGGTGGTTCGTAGGTACGAGTACCTTTTGGGGTGGAATGCGATGCCCTTGGCTCTCGAGGACTTGGATTCAAACTATATCCTGTCAGTCTAAGAGCTATGGTAGCTTAAGCAGGAGGGCTGCATGCCTTGGTCAACATGGAGGGGGATGACATGGTGAGAAGTGTGGGAGAAGCCGCAGCTCCCTTCGCGCCGTGGTGGCTTCAGCAGATGTGCGCAGTGACTGGCGCGTGCAGGTAGCTTCAAATGAGGAGGAAATGTTTAAGTGGCCTTGAGTCCCACTCGCTGTGCTTCTGTCGCTTTGGCGTGTGCAGCTCGAACATTCAATGTGTCCCCGGATTATCTTCGGAGATACTTTTCTCCTTTGGGACTAGCTCGCTGGCCGTTCCCACGGGTTCCCAAGTGTTGCACCTCGAAGAAAAGCTGGAGCGGCCCAAGATATATACGCCATGCTGGACGAGGCAGAAGTATTCCTCAAGTTGCAACGTTATGCAGTTGAATGAGCCACGGGGTATGTGGTCAACTTGTTCACTGGGTTTGCCGATAGCTGGGATGATACAGTGAAGCCTAACCCGTAACCACAACGTGGTCTCTTTTTCGTATAGAAGTTTGGAAAAAAGACGTATACCTCTCCGGTGGGAACTCCATAGCAGACATAGCTGCTCGGCACCCTTGATTCGCCTTATATAAGTCTCTTCATGTGGTGTCTGCGTCCTTGCCAACTTTTTCCCTCCCCCAAAGAGAATAGACGGGCATCTTAGTCATCCGGACCCCACGATGCACATGATATCTACCAGCCAGCTCCCCTGGAGCCTCGCCTGTCACTTCAGAACATCCCACACCTAATTTTGCAACCAATTTTCACGTAGAAGACGCTATTCTCGTCGTGCAGAGCCTCATCCCGCTCCGACACCGCACCGCACCGCACAATACCGCGTCCGTTCCGTACAGGTCTCTCTGCGTGGCTCGGCTTCCCTTGTCGGCCAGCGACCCTGCCCCGCCTCGATCACCAATCCGCACCCCGCCAGCTGTCCACGGCGCTGCCAGCACTGCTACCAGCCCTGCACCTGCAATTTTGGTCCTGCTGGTCATTGGACGCCACCGTCGTGCTCGACGCAAGGTGAGATTGTTCGAGTCTGCATTGCACGCTGGCAGACTGCGAACCGCTAATCGCTGGCGACCACATTGCGTGGCAGCATTGCAGTCATAGCAGGGAAGAACCTCTGCAAATTGATCCGCACTACCGCCGCCAACTCAGCGCTGAAACGCAGGTGAATATTTGGCCGCGTCCCGCTCAATCCCAGGCCCAAGGGATCACTGCAGCCCCGTCGTCTCTGTCCTTTTCTTTTGACCCTCCCCATTCGGCCACCACGCATCATCTGCCCCCGAATTGACCAGCACTCGTGGCTAATCTGGTCTCCCGACCTGCAATTCCTGCATTGCTGCCTATAGTGTTCTGAACAACTCTTACCGCACGATAAGCCAAGCCATTGCAGGGTTGGACCTGTAAAAGTCTCCCACCTACCCGCCTGCCACTGGTCGTCGCTCAGACTTCTCTCAGTCAAATTCTCCCAGCACACTCCTAGAAAATGATACTGTCCGCCAAACTCTTCCCCAACATATCGCACTTAACCATCCCTCGCGGGCACCTGATACCTTAAGTATTGGAACACTGAGAGAAACCCGTGGATACGTACTTTGATATCCGCTCCGCAAGCCTTTGCGTCACTTTTCCGGTGAACACCACCGCCCGCCACTCCTCCGCAATGGAGACTGCCGCATCACCATCGAACTTCGCCATGTCCGCTGGCCATCCATCATCACCGCCCATGACGCCAGGCAGTCGCATTTTCACACGCTATCCACCTCAAGTCAGCCAGACGTCGCCGCTGTACAGGCGCATGGGCCTCTCAAGACTGGCACAATCTCCGCCATTGGAATTCATCAAGCCCATGGGCGATGGCCATCAGTTCAGCTTCAGTCGTCCTCAGTCAAGGGACGCATCGTCTCGGCCGTCCACTCCGTCGGGGCGTGCCTACGCCACCACGCCGCACGACTCCGAAGACGAGGACGAATCTGACGATGAAAGCTACCAAGAAGAAATAATGGTCCGTCGCCGGGTCGACAAAGCCGACTTTGTACTAGAGGAGCTTGACACCGACTCGGACTACGACGCCGACATCGAGGTAGTGCGACCAGACAACTTCGAAGATGCAAAGAGCGACAGAAGCGGAACAAGACTGGAAGAAACCGGAATCCTTGACAAATTAAAGGGACTGCAGTGCGAAGAAGACAGCAGCTCGACAGACGAAGAAGAACGACAACGGATTTACCGAAGAAAGAAGAAGCGATGGAGCGCCGGCATCTTCAAGCGTAGCCACAGTCAAAGTGTTGAAGGAGACAGCAGCTACTCAGACAAAGATGTGCAGGACGACCCCGATCCAAACGCTCGCCGCCTCCGACGCCGGGTACGGGGACCCGCCGACAGACGGTCATCGCTTGTCTTCGAAGACAGAGGGTACTCAAACGCTAATAATATCGTCGAAGTGGAGGAGCCAGATGAGGATGGAATTATGCACTCGAAGGGCCCGCCGTCGATTCCTTCGGATGACGCGTTCACGCTCGACGAGCTGCCGTTCTGGGATGATGATATGGATGTCGTTGAATTTGAGTCGTCTTAGAGCTTTGCCGGTTCTGTTTGTTTGCGTCGCACATTGGATATCTTGTACTTCCCTCCCACGACGTCATCAGCGAGCGAGTACTGCGCGTATCTGCTTGTAGCATAGTATTTGAGTTTCAATGTTTTGCAATTTGACCATTTTTGCATTTGGTATCTTCCTCGGTGTCAAGTGATAGGTGTGAGGCTTAGCGGCCTTGCGCTTGACTCTCCGATGTACCGACGCCGCGTCAGGACGTTCGTGAGGAATTTTTCCAACTGAACCCTGGCCTATTTATGGCAATGCTTACACCATTCCCAGTGCCAAGACAAACGGTGGCCCGGCGTCTGGGCCGCTCCCCTTACCACCACTCCCAACCTCACGAATGCGAAGCTCGCGAGACTTCGTGTGAGAACGCCGCGACGCCAACACACCTTGCTGTATCTCGAAAAAGAATCAACACATGCTTGTGCCGTATCTCGGCGGAGCGCCCGACGCCTTTGTTCGACACGCGCCGCTTTGTATCCAGCAAAAATAACTTGGATAAACACCATGTGAACAATGAGGTCTTCTTTGAGGCCTCCGGCACGTTTCGAACCGAACACACAAGATATCGACAACCGCTCGCCTTGCTTGTAAATCACTATGGGTCGTCATAAACGTTTTCGTTCCACGCTCGCCTCATACGGCTTGCGCTCACCCAAGCGGCAACCGTTTACTCACCTCTCTGCGCCGCACTGCGCCTCCGCGCCCATCAGCGTTCCGTACACTAGTGTACTAGCAGCTCTGGGCCGCCAAGCGTGTTCTCGAACACACGCCCAATCGTATGTCTAATCGCTATTCACTGCTTGCTGTCAAAGGATAAGCTTATTCTTAGCCCTGGGTGACGCTATGGCTGTACAGCCCTACAGTCGGATCCCCAGGTTCTCGGATGGGATGCTACCGAAAGTGGTACACAGATATGGTGGCTTCTTATATTGCCATGTGTTTGGAGGATGAGAGTGAGGTATAAGAATGCCCACTGTCCGCACTCGGAAACCATCTCCATCTCATTATCTCCTCGTCGATAAGCACCAGCCCATACTCGCCTCTTTCCTATCCCCATTCTTCATTTTCCTATTCCGCATTTCCCATCTATTCCTCTATCTCCTTCGGTCATCCCACCCCCACTCTCAGCAAAAATGGTCGCCCTCACGAAGACCCTCATCGCCAGCCTCGCTATCGGCGCTGTCTCTGCCCTCCCTCAGTCTGCTCCCCCAACAGCAGCCTCCAGCACACCAGCCCCTCCAGTAGCAACCCCCGACCCCGAACAACAAGCGTCCCTCTTCCGGGATCTCTTTACAGCGCCCACAGCAATCAAACGCTTCCAGCGCCTTCTCACAGCCAAAGGCGAAGCCCTCCTCTCCGCCGACGCCCTCCGCGCCCTGACAGTCTTCTCCTTCAACGGCGCAACCCCCGCCCCTGGTGCAAAAGGCGGCGCCACAAAAGCCGCAAACATCGAAACATTCCCCATCCTCACCGGCCTAGGCATCAGCACAACCCTCGGCTTCCTCAACGCGTGCGGCATCAACACTCCTCACGTCCACCCGCGCGCCACCGAGTTCCTCACCGTCGTCGAAGGCCGCGTGAACTTTGGCTACATTCTCGAGAATGGGCTCGTAAAGGCTGGCAACAATGCCGAGATCGCCGGTACCCTTAACAAGTTTGAAGGCACGGTGTTTCCGATGGGGAGTATCCATTATCAGATCAATCCGGATTGTACGCCTGCTACTTTTGTCGCCGCGCTGAACAGTGAGGATCCGGGCACCAGCCAGGTTGCGCAGAACTTCTTTGGGTTGAATCCGGACGTCGTCAACGCTACGCTTGGATTTCCGAAGACAATTGATGGGAAGAATATTGAGGAGTTTAGGAAGTTGATTCCGGCGAATCTTGCGCAGGATATTGATATTTGTTTGGCGAAGTGCAACAGCTCCTAAAGAGGGAAGGTGAAAGATGGGGGTTGAGCCGGGGAGAGTGGGCATCTGCATTGGTGGTATTGTGTCTTTGGCATTGCGATGGCGTTGGGCTTCTTGTTTCTGCATGGCATATCTGTGCATTCGTGTCCCCATGTCGGGGGATTTTTCATGACTTTCTTCAGTTGTTTCCCGCTTTCTGGATAGCTGGTGTGCGGACTCGGCTCTCTCGCTGAGATGGCCTTAATTATATACATTACTTCACCTATTTGGCATTAAACACCTGAAGCCTCTGTGTATGTACGTACTCTCCTTACGTCTATCTGCGCTTGTATGCAAGCGTCGCATATACTCGAAGTCCGGAGCCGGGTTTGTGTATAAGGTTGCGGGTGACTTCGGAGCCGAGCCTTGATAGCCCCATACGGAATGTCTTGCGGTGGCAGAGGTGCCGCGATGACCGCGCGTATGTCTCAGATATATATATTGTTCCTTAGCCTACGCCACGTGGCTGCAGATACGTTCACGTCAAGCATAAAGAGGGGCGGATACCGAAAACATATATTTACTCGAACATTTGTCAACTAGGAAAGGTATATCCTTTACTTAGCATAAGCTCTCCGCTCAAGACGAAGACCGTGACAACACCCACGATGCCGAAAGAGTTTGCGTACATGTTCCCAGATGATCGAAGAACCCCCAAACGCCGAAATGATTATTAGTAGAATGTCCAGCACCCGCTGTACCAAGGGAGGTATATGGTTTGACGCCGCCGAAATGCTCGCTTCGCTATGCTTGCAATGAGATACTGTGATACCAATGTTGAGGCTGATGCTGATACGGATGCGTTGAATCGACGAAAATTATGGCCGGGCTGGCAAAGAGGTAGAGCCACCCGAAGCAAATCCTCGCTCCGGAGTACTCAGGCCCTGTTCTTGGTGGTCGGTACGGTAGCTTCCTTGGTCTCAGTCTTCTTTGGGGTCGGGATGCCGGCGTCTCCGGCCTTGTTGATGCTCAGTGTGCTAGCCTCGCCAGCCGTGGTCTGAGGTTTCTTTGTAGTTGGTATGCTAGCCTCTCCCATCCCCGTCTTCGGACCTGTCTTGCTAGGCCCCGATTTCGATCCTTTCCGCGACGTATCCGGCGGATCAGGTACCATGCCATCCTCATCTTTCAGCGAGCCCGTAAGCCATTGTCCCATATGCGTCTGCCACCTCTTCAAATCATCGTTCTTCGTCGCCTCCCTTAGCCTCCTATGCCGCACAAGTCTCTCAGCCACCTGCTTAATCATCACCTTTGGCGGCGCGTATTCAAGCAATGGAAGCCCCCTGTACGCTTCGTCCCTGTCCAGGTACTCATTCGTGACTTGCTCCATGCGCGATAATGTCTTGCCGCCCGGTACTTCTCTCCTGACGCCGGTTTTCGGATTTGTCCACATCCCCCTTTCCCAGTTATCGAGTTTCATGTCTTCCAAGCCCTTGTTGACGTTGAGACGCTTGTACCACCGATGCTCACCCCGCGCGATGGTCCGCATCATCTTATGTCTGTCTTCGCCTTCCGTGTACTTGATCAAAACGTTCTTGAAGACTGCGAACTTTTCTGACCATTTCTTCATCAGTGGCACTTTGCCAAATGGACCTGGCCATACCGAGGCGAATCCGTCGTTTGTAGTGTCTGGTCTTCCTGTGCCAATTGACAAAAGCAGACCAGGGTCGTGTTCGTCGCCTTTTAGTGAAGCGTGTTCGCTGTAGGCCGCGTAGGAAGGGTTGTTCTCGCGGATACCACCATCTTTGAAGCCGATTTTGCCCTTCCCCGGTCCGAAATCAGCCTCTAGCATTTTGAAGAAGAAAGGTGCTGCAGACGTGGCGCGTGTTACTTCCCAGATCTTGAGCTTGTCGGCGCCTTCATTGTAGGGCGTTACCCACACGGGAGCGATCTCGGGGTCGTAGCGGTGGTCGTAGGAGCGGAGAAGGTAGGCTTCGTCGATTTGGCCTGAGTGGGTGGCGGTAAGGCAGATTGACTGGCAGATGCGCTCCGTCTTGTTTTCCAGGCTTGATGAGGAGGAGCTTTCACTTGCGTTTTGAGTCGATTCCTTTTCGGCGACGACCCAGGGGTGCCAGTCGTGGCCGTTGCATTGGTCGTGGTTCTTGCAGTATTGGCGGACTATTCTTTGGACTGCTTTCTCGAGCGGTTTGTGGTGGTATTTTGTGGCCAACGGAAGGGTATTGCGTCGGTGGCCAAAAAGGTCTTCACCAACTTGCCTATATATTTCTAGGCACTGCGGTACCGTCATCCGCAACCTTGCAAGCATCACCGATATAAGGCCTCCTGTACTTGTCCCATACATGTAATCGAAGTAGTGGCATGGTAGGAGCTCGTCCTCGTTGAACGTTTGGCGCTTCGATTCTGGTACGGGGCCGTATTCGTCTTGTAATCGTCGTTCGCATTCGGCGATTTCGTGCATGAGCCGTTGCAAGATGAGTAGACTGGCATATCCTCGAATGCCGCCACCGTCTATGATGAGGAGTTAGCCCTTGTTCCTAGCCGCGATTGAGCCCAAAGTCATTGCGATTTCTCCATCGCTCAGCGCCGGGTCGCCAATATCCTACGAATTGCAGCATATTCTGGGTGTATTCGAAGGTGATACAGAGCCGTGTGCCTGCCCCAGTGTGTGTTAAGGCCTGGGTTTCTCTCGAAACCCTGGCATCCGTCTTCAAGGCTCCCGCGGAAAGGTTGCGACCGCTTTCCGAATCAGCGACCCAGTGGGGCTCCCGCAAAGTAAGCCCCTGATTCTGCCCAGTCGATATGCCCTTGCACTATCTCGTGGCCGACGTGGCCGTCATTGTTCTCTTTGGCGCGTTCGTCGGGACTTGGGATACGGGACTTCGAATCGGAGGCAGCATCGGCGCGAGCTCGAGGGACCTTGACAGCAACCCGTATTGTCTCCACCCTGTCCATGACACCTCTTGACGATTGCATGCGCTGGCACCACAGGGGCAAACGAAAATCTCCACATACCTAATGTGAGTATAAGATCCTCCCAGCAGTTATCCTCATTCACGGATACGCTCCACGTGTGTCCACTCCTGTCTTGCGCCGAAGCAGATGTACCCGTTGTCATGATCGATAGCGCTTTCCCGGGCGGGTCTGCAGCTTGCGGAGGTTTTAAGCCGTCCATGGCGAAGGAATGCGCTGGTCAGATATGTAGGTGGTAGGTAGCAACCGTTGGGAACAGCCTTGTAACGGTATGTGGATCCTGAATCGCTTGGTGACCTGCGCGCTGATGATCAGGATGTAGAAGCCGTGTCCAGGGCTAGGAGAGGATAGCCTGGCAGTATAAGGCCTGAGAAGCATCAAGTGAGCCTCGAGTCTTGCAACTCGCAGCTGGACGGGGTGTGGGTGCGAAGTGCGGGAGTGGCTGATCTCCGCGCCCCAGCCCTGGGACACTTTCTCCTGATTCGTCAGGGGCCGGCTATTTTCCTGGCGGTGCTGGTCCACGGGGCGGAGCGCGTCGTACAGGCTGCAGATTGACAAGGGCGTTGATTACCTCTGCGTTCTGACATTGCTTGCCTCCACCCCGGTACCGTCAAAAGGGTCAGGAGTACGGCCGGCACTGGTGTGTACGGGGCGATTTGAGTGATGAGATCAGCCTCCAAGCTTTCGCTTCGATCCGCTTCCCCCAGACGGTGCCGCATCGGGGGCAGCGGAAAGCGGACTGGGGTTTTGCAAAGTAACATCAAACTTCAGCTGTGTTGCCCTTCTGGCTTCACTGTCGAGGATTACAGGCCGCCACAGCCAGTGTGTGCCTTGATTGTAGCGTCTTCCCTCAGCTCGTGCATCGCGCAGGCATGCCGCACACCAGATGACTCGCTCGGGTGAGCAGCCGAGTGAGCAAAAGCGAGCAAACTTTGACATTTTTCGAGAGTCAGGGATAAAGACGGTAAGAGTCACCTGAATGGCGTCCTGAGGTGGTCACACGGAGATAGGTCGATGCTGGTCCACACCTCGATTCGAATGTCCCAGGAGGCGATTGGTAATGCTGTTTTATTGACTGCCTTTTCTTTCCAGTCGCTGCCTCACGAGGACAAAGCATATATCACATTGAGGGCTTGAAGGTGCCGAAGCATCAACCAATCACGACAAGCCACACTGCCCCGGGACAGACGACCAATCACGTCCTATCGGCAAGCGCCGACACGCACCAGCCACGTTTGCCTGAGTTGCGGCTTAGCACAATGACGCCGTTCCGCAGCACCTCGCTGACCCATCCCTCACTCCACCTGCCCTTTCACCACTCTCCCTTCGCATCACCCGACGCTACCCAGCCTCACGTCCGCCCTTCCTANACAAANCCNCCGGGCCACGAATCCCCACAACCACGAACCACCGTCAACCACCGACGAACCATCGATTCTCCACCGCCAGCACCTCTGCCCTGCTTCGACCGCCTGGCCCGAAGCCCTACGTAACCCAGTTTCAGCCTCAAAGCCGCAAAGTTGGAGTTTTCGGGTAGCACACGGAAAGTCATGAATACCAACTCGTGGAATAGCAAGTCGAGTACGGGGACGACGTCGAGTAAAGCCAGCTCGCTGTTTGGGCTCGACGAGGATGACAAGTCGAGTATATTGGTATACAAGTATCGCTCGGGCAGCAAGTCCTTGGAAGTCTCGTCCCAGCATGACCTTTGCAAAGCCTTGGATTCAGGTGAGTGCCTCAGTACTACTTGCTCGCCCCTCGTCGCAATGCCCTGCCTTTGCTAACAAAGGACCGCCACAGATCCAAACCTCCCCTTCCTCCGCGTAACCAAGAAGCCCATCCCCCGTGGCAACAGCAGGTTAGAAGTCCGCACCGAAGACCTGCTGATGCCCGACGACCTCTCCAAATACGCCGAAAAGCCCACCCTCAAGTCGTCGCTCGCAAACGTCGGCCTCCCTTCCAACGCCTATTGGAAACGCCTCTTGTTCAACTCGTTTCCCGAACTGTATATCGTATCAAGGGGTCTGACGCCGAGTCCTGAAAGTTCCAAGAATAACTCGCCTGAGAGCTCGCAGCACGTAAGCCCTTCGACGACGATACCAGTGGACACCCCACATCCCTTGCGCGAGCAGTAAAAGAGTGTTGCGGCGCTTGATGGGGCTTGGGTGTACAAAGATGGAGGGTTCCCCGGACTCGGTTCGTGGATCTTGTGCAGCAGCCTGGTTTGGCTCGATTGCGACAAAGAATCAGGTCGTGGCGCAGCACGTCCAGAAGCACCAGAGTTTCATTAAGCGGCGCGCAGCCAATACCAGTATACGTTCATTCTCTCGCATTATACCCCAACGTCCACGGACGTCCAGCGACAGGCGTTGTCGGCTTTTGGCCTTACGTGCCTTCCCATTCCCTTTGTTTAGTATTCAGCGCTCTGGAAGATTGTGTCTTCATACTCTGCGCGCGATCGCCATCAGCTATCGCACCGGCTTTTACGTTAAGAGTCATACGTATTTCGTACAGTCGATCAATCAATTTTTCAAACTTAAATCCCTGACTTTGAATCCTTTATACTCTCTTGTCTCAGTTCCGAATCTCTGAACTTCGTTGTCTGCAGCCGCAGGGATACATCATCACCCAATCTGTCGGAAACTAACGGTTTGGCATACATCAATGCTGCACACTATAGCTTAGCCAACATGCAAAGGGCTACCCCACTTCGCGTCATACATACCCCGCAATTACAAACGTCAGACGCGTCTCCAAGCTCGAATCTCCGAAAGCTTCGATAATCAGGTCGTCTCCCTCGACAACTTTTCTCTCCTTCATCACATAACCATCTCTACCGACGTCTAAGATGTCGGCTTTCCCACCCGAACCCCTCCGCGCCATCGTCCAAGAAGTAGCCACCCTCCTCAAAGACCGCAAAGAATCTATATCAGTAGCCGAGACCGTACCTCTCCCCTCCCCATCCCATACTACACTCACATACTGACCCTCACTCAGGCAGCAGGCGGCCTAATTTCTGCAGCCCTCCTCTCCTACCCCGGCGCCTCCTCCTACTACAAAGGCGGCTTAACCCTCTACACACTCCCTTCTCGCATGGCATACGCTGGCTGGACCGAAGACACGATCAAGGGTTACAAGGGACCTACACCGGATATTGTGAAGGGGTTGGCTGAACATACAAGGTCGAAACTTGGGTCGACGTACGTCATCTATTCCATCGTCTCACCCATTTACAATCTCTTTGAAGCCATCTTCTTGAAAACAGATATATGCATGGGTTGATGAAATGGATGCCGACGTGCCGTATAGATACACCGTGAGCGAAAGCGGCACCGCAGGCCCCACGGGCGGAACAACACGCAACCGCACGCCGGGATATGTAGCGTTGGCCGTGGCGAGTGAGAAAGGCAGCTTCACAAGGGAAGATGACACAAAGACTTCAGATCGAGAGCAGAACATGGTCAGTTTTGCCGTAGCAGCATTGACACTGGTGAGAGACGTGATCCAGGGCGACGCAAAGGGCAAGGAGGAGCTATAAGATATGGTGCAACTCGCACCATACATAGTATGTAACATATCCATGTCCATGTACGTTTGCCAAGTGTCACAACCCTCCCTCTATCATCACTTTCGCTTAGCTCCTCTCACCGAATATTAAAAGCACGACACGGGTGGTGCTCGAACCCACGGTAATCTCAAAATGCATGCTAGAGCAGAAACAAAAAGGAAGACGAAGCCGGCGGCCCACGCCCTGATCGTGGTAAGCCAGATCAAGAGAATTCCCTAGGATCCGCACAGACTACTCCGGGTTGCGCCATGCTGCCTTCTAACGGTGTTGGAGAGAAAGCCGTGTAAGGGGAATATATAGTAGCAAAGATCAAGTGTGAGAAGGGTGAAGGAAGGGAGTTGGGTATGGTACGTTGTGGGAGAGTGAACGGGAGATTGTGGGGCGGTTGGGTTGGTTGCTAGGTGAGTGGAGTGAAAGGGTTTGTTTACGAGTTGGAGGTGACGTAATTAGAAGGAATGCGGGCGCGGGTGGTTGATGAGAGATCAGACGATGGAATTGGCAATGCTTCACAGGCAGTGTCACAATTGCTAGCGTCACACATCATTGTGTCTTCACACTTACCATCTTCAATACTAAACTTCATTCCCCGCAACAGTTTCACTTTGGCTTCGTAGCATCAACACGTCCCACGGCATCCTCGCACACACATCCCTACACATAAGCTCAAGCTCACTCTGACAGCCATGTTTCCCTTGCCACCACCACCATCACCATCACCATTCGGCCTTGCGGTGGCCTTTCAAGTACCTACGAATCCAATCCCGCCACCACTTCCAATGCCAGTCCCGGCTCCAGGCGTGGTTGTGGGCCCATTTACCCTACCTCCACCGATGATGCCGCTTCCACCTCCAGGCCCGAGACAAGTAGTCATACACCAAGTCACCACACACCACCCACCCCCAGTGCCAGCCCCGCTACCTCTACCAGTACCAATACCGCGCATCCTCCCGCCGCCTCTCCTTCCCCACCCAAATATCCTTAAGCATCCGCATCCGCATCCGCATCCGCCACCTCACCTCCAAGCCCCTCGTATCCACCACCCGCCTCATCCCCAAACCCATACCCACAGCCATATTCCAAGCCACGCAACAGTCTACATCCACACCTACGCCCTTCAACCCTCCCAGCCCAATTCCCCCTCCCATACTACTCTTCGCCCGCGCGGTCTTTCCCCATTCATCACGCTAAAATGCGAGAGAGCGCGACACCCACCGCGGGACCTGTGCGCCCTGTACTCTGGCGTCAGCACTCCGATCCAGGACTTCATCATGCAGAGCGGGACGGCGAGGAAGGCCATGTATGTAACTGTTTACCACCCCCACCAACCTTTCCAGGATCTGTTGTTGGGGCCGTTTGAGCAACGGGGAGTGGATGTGGGCGCATATTTGCTGACGAGGCTGCAGAGACGACGCCGTAAATGATGTAATGAATGAACTACGACGGAGTGCGAATGCATTGTTGGTGGAGACGAGGTGTGTGTCGGGGACGCATAGGAGTGTTGCTGCTGCTGAGATTATTGCGGGGAAGTTGAGGAGGAGGGGTGTGGCGGATGTGAGGGTTAGGCATGTGCATCGTGTGAGGGGGAGCAGGGATGCGTGGTAAACTCGACGCTGAGCAGTAATAAAGAAGGCTAGGAAGGGAAGAGGAGAGGACAAGACGGAGGTGGATGAACGGCGTGTGATGCGTAATCTGATCACTGCTAACAATGCCTTCCCAAGCCATTATCGTACGATGCGAACTCTTGACACGCGGTCTTACTCTTCAAACCAAAAAGAATCCAAGCGCCATATCAATACAACCCCTCTCCCATTCCTCTCTCGGCATCTTCTGCATCAGCCCTTGAGGCCGCCCTCAAGGCCGCCCTTCCCAATCCGATACCCAAAGCTCACCCCAACTGCAGCAAACAACCCCACACAAAGCAACGTCGGGCCCCAGTAATCATGATACGTGACCGCCCTTCTCTTCCTAATCATCCGGACGCGCCACGTATACAGGGTTGCCGAGTAGATGAGCGCGCAGCAAGCCACAATTGTAAATGCCCAAGCTGACGCAAGAGCGAGACCGTCGCCGAAGTTGAGTAGCGTGGCGGCGATGGAGCCGAGGAGGATGCTGAATTCGAGCCATGAGAGGAAAGTGCGCTCGGTTGCTAGTTGCACTTTAGGCTCGACACGGACGGGGACGTGGATTCCTGTGTGGTGTTAGGCAAACGTGGAAGAGGGGAGAAGGGAATTGATAAGGGAGGGCTTACGTTTCCCCGGCGGGGCTTTGAAGTGCGCGACTTCGCCGGGCTGTTTCCAGCTAGGCACACCAAGCGTGTAGCCACCTTCTCCAACATCTGTTGCTCGAGGTCTAGGGATGAGATGCGAACCGACGTTAATCATCATTCTCCCAGCATCTTTCAACTTCTGCTTAGCGACGGCAGAGTGATATGTCCATCCGCCGACTCGCCTGGCCTCTTCCAGATCTTCGTCCTCACTATCGGAATCGTAGATTGGGTAGTCGCTGTCGTGCGTCCGCTGGGCTGATATACGCTCCTCGACATCGAGGGCGTTCGGCCCGTCCCCGTTCGTGATGGTGCCGTAATCGCGTCGTCGGTCTAGGTCATGCTGCTCCATAGCGTCTCGCGCCTCTCGGAGTCTTCTAAGCCCCTCGTCATCATTGTTGCCGCCGGCGGGTGGCAGCCCCATGGCAACTTCGTCGTCGTCGTCGCTGTCTTCGTCCAGATTACCACTAGTCGTAATAGAGTTACTGGCCCCAGGTCTCTCGATACCAAATTTGTGGCTTACAGGCTTGCGGATGTCGATGTCCATCTGCGGCTGCCAGTACGGTAGCAGCTTTATCCTCTTGAAATTGAGCGTCGAGGTTCCGTGGATATATTTGGAAAACTTGGGGACAGCCTCGACAAGATGCGAGGCAGTTAGATCGCGAATCCATTGTGGCGGGTCCTGCCCGGCCTGTGTCTGAATCTTGACCTCCAGCACTGCGTACGGGAACAGCTCGACATCTTCCTTGGGCAGCTGCTTGAACGGCCAATCGACCCCTATGTCCGTCCGCCGCCAGTTGTTGCCCGCTCGCTGCTTCCCATCGAGGTTGTCTTCACGGGTCATCGCGAGCTCGGTGTCCAGGGATATGCGGACCCTAGCGTCGCCGGGGAGCTGGAAAGCGGTACGGTGGTAGAAAGAGCGAGTTACGGGGACGAGATTTCGCGTGAGAACACGGTACTGAATCTCCCGTGCGAGCTGCTCATCCGAAGCAATATCCTTTTCGGGCCTCTTCTGCTCCCTTCGCTCCTTCTCGAATATCTGCTCTGGGGTGAGTTCGCCGCGCAGGTAGGCGTTGACATTCTTTTCCTTCAGCTTGAAGCGGGCTTTGACCGACTTTTCGCCTGTCCAGTCTTCTCTGTGTGTCTTGCGCTCGATAAAGCAAGTGTCGACGGACATGTCCCCATACCAGCGTATGCGAATAGCCTCTGCGCCCTCGGTCTTCTTCAGCCGACCCAGGTATAGCTCCCATGTATCCGTATTGTCGAAGTAGATGGACGATATCGCAGAATCGCTCACGACCCAGTCCTTGCTTGGGTTGAAGACGAGGACGGGCAGGTGCTTGAGGATGATGAGCTTGAGCTCGGTGACGTTGTCGGTGTGCACCCAGTATTTTGTGGTATTACGGACGAAATTCTGCTGCTTGCCGCCCGCCGCCGAGTCGCCTTTGACCGGGTTCCCGCGTGTACGGACGTCGTCGTAGAGCTTCGAGAGTTTGACGATGTGGGCATCGTAGTTGGACTTGTAGAAGGCTTTGTTATTGAGTCGTGTCGCAAAGACGGGCTTGAGGATTAATCCGGTAATTTTCTACAGTCCATTAGCGTTGTTCCTAACCTCCGCCAGAATTTCTCATACATCATGCTTCTTGATGATCTTCTGGAATCCCGTGTAGTTGAGCTGTGTGAACTTGGCTAGATCGTGCACGTCGGCGATGATGTCGCTCAGGTCCTCCTCCAGCAGCTCAAAGTCTTCCTCAGAGGCCTCGCCACTGTCTTCCCGGCTGCTCAGCACGCCATTGACCTCCTTCTCGGACGCTGCTATTCGGCGGATGATCTCCTCGGCCTTGACCTGCTGGAAGATGTAGACCTTGTCGAGCTCCTTCTCCAGGTGTTCGACGAAGTCCTGCTCAGCGCGGGCATCCCACTCGCGAGGGACACGCAGGTCATGCTTGAGGCCGTCGTAGTCGATGTAGTTGTAGACCCAGTCGCGGTTGAGCGATTGCTTGAGCTGCTGGCCGAACCTGCGAATGAGGGATTAGCAAGGCATTACATCACGCGCGATGCATGCGCCGCTCTGAGCGCGGCATGGATTGCCGGGGGCCCCACGAACCTCATTGTTGGCGCTCGAGGGCAATTGGAGCTGGGGAAGCGAGCGGATAGCAAATTGATGGCTGCAAAAAATAAGGCAAAGCCCTGCTGCGCTATATACCAAGACCAGAGGTGGTGAAGTGAGCAGAGCTTGCCGCAGTGCTTTTGGTTCGGCTTGGGAGCTTGGGCCCAGCGGCACGATCTTCAGATGCAGCTGCTTGTTAGCGACGAACGAGAAGGTGCCATTCCCCCACGTGCTGGCCGATCGATGCACCTTATTGCATTGAGTCGACTGCGAGGAACCCAGCAGTTCGGCTGCCCGAATGCTGTTTGTACCACGTTCGCAAAGATACGCGGAGGGGTGATGTTTGTGTTACAGAGATTGAGGGATTCGATATAGCGATTGACCAATCATGGTCGACTGCATCGGACCCCGGCTTGTGAAGCACGTGCGGGCACCAATGACCATGTGCTTGCATCACAAAGCCCTACGAAGCAGAAGTGACTCTCAAACAATCGGATGGATTCCATAGTTACCACCTGGATCACCTAGTCTTGGCAAGGACCTCAATTTTCATGCCACCAAAGCTGGGCCAGTCCACTGGAGAAGATCGATATCCGTCTCCATTGAATACACCTCTCACAACCCACTTCCCTCAATACTCTTTATAAGGAGGATCCTCCCTCACATACCGCACGTCTTGCGACATTCGAGTCTGAAGGGGCAGGTGAGTCGTGCTGGTGAGTAGCAAGTGATTGGAGGCTCCAAGGTCAACGAAGCAGATGCAGGTATTGCATGGCTCGCTCCCTAGTCCGCGTCTTAGATGTAGAAGCTCTAGGCATGTACCGGACTTTCCCAAGGCAGTACGTCTCGGAAACGAGCCACTCTTAGGTTGACGAGTTCACGGAGTAGGTCACTCTGAGCATCTGTTAGCAATATCAAGACAAACTCATGCTTGAGGTAAAGGAAAAGATGGTCTGAGCCCGAAATCCCGCAGGCACTGTCTACTTTAAGATATGTGTGTCATGAGAGACAGGTCGTTGCTTCCTCCGACTTCAGAAAATCGGAGCCTGTTAACCTCTTCTAGATTAGCCCGGTCGGTGTTAGTCGGGAAGGTGCGGCCGAGTGATCCCTCACACTTCACTGCCACTACATCTCTTGGCCAACCAACCCTCAGAGTCTATAAAGACCATGGCTTACCCGCACTTCCAGCCCGCCTATCACCGACCTGATACTTCTTTCACAATACGAAGATTAGAATGCGTGGCCGGGAAGTGCAGACGTGTGTGCGGTGTCGGGATACGAAGAGAAAGTGTGATAAAACAAGGCCCGACTGTGAACGTTGTCTAAACGCCGGTGTCTCTTGCCAATACGATACGTCTTCGATTTCGAGTTCTGTACCGACCCCCATCGATGGTTCTATTGCAAGTATTTCCCTGGATGGGTTGACTCCGCTGAACACAGACTTTCCAACCCCGGCATCGACGAGCGGAAAGGTCATCAAGAGGAGGGACCGAGCCTGCCTATCCTGCATTCGATGTCACCGCCTCAAGATCAAATGCGACAAGAAAGAGCCCTGCTGCACTCGATGTGCTCGGTCTGGTTACGGTCGAACCTGCGTCTACACACACCGTGTCCAAGATACTGCGGCTAAGTCAAATAATTCGTCGACGGAGTCCACTCCTCTTCCGCTATTTACCGAAGAAGACCCTGAATTCGTTGTTGCGATATGGTTTTTGCGAAAACGTGGCGCCAGCCACTGGAGAGCCCTCCTCTCGAGAGTAAGCCACCTGAGCACATCTATGCTGTTAACCCGTGAACCCGCTGATCGTTGCTCAGATAGAGTCTTTATCAGGCTTAGGTGACCCTCCGTTTCAATGGCTCCAGCTGTCAGTCAGGGAGCACGCTGCGGGCTGCAGCGACAGTGGCCTGCCTCTCAACTTCCCGTTTGGCAGCACCGAGTCTTCGCGATACGTTTCCGTTGAGAAGGTCCTTGCGCTCGTCCAGAGTTGCAAAAGCGACGCTGAACGCTACATCGACGCCTACACCAGCATCTATCATACTTTCATCCCGGTTTTCGAAGTCCATTGGTTTTTGAAAAGCGTCATTCGCTACCTGGAGAGCCCGCAAGAGGTCGATGCCGGTTGGCTAGCACTATACCTAGCAGTCCTTGGACTAGGCGCCTTTGCGGCTGACGGAAATCATGACCTTTCTTCCGAGCTACTCTTCGCCTCGGAAGCATGCCTGGCAAAGACGACCTACATGTTCCGCCCTACCGTGACCCACATCAGGACTCTGTGTCTTCTGATCATAGCAAAGCAGGCTACCTACGCAACTTGCTGGGCGCTAGATACTTGCTGGGTGGTCATGGGAACTGTCGTACGTCTGTCGCTTATGTACGTTATTCCTGGGTGCGAAGGAGATATCCACTTCCCCACAGCTCTCTCTAAGACAATGTTTCATACTGACTTCGTACCCGTGAATTAAGGATGAACCTGCACGAGGATTTCATGCCGGACTACGACGTACAGAACATCGTCGAGGAACGCGAGTCGCGAAAGAGATTGTGGAGTATTGTCGTTTATCTCGACATCACGGTTTCTCTCATCACTGGTCAGACGTCACCGATACCAAGCGACGCGTTTTTAACGCCCACCGCGTCCATCTTGCAGCCTTCCGAAGACTGCTGGAACACCATACTACCAGCTTCGTTTCCGCTCCTCAGCCATTTGGTGGCCAAAGTTAACTCTAGATGGGATGTGCTGTCTTACGACGAAGTCCTACAGTACGATCTAGAAGTTCGGAACCACATGCGCCAGGCACTAGCTGTAACAAGCAATCGTATCAGGCAGATTACAGTGGAAAGCTTCTTCCGCCGAGTGCTTCTTATTCTCCATCGACGGCACGCGCTCGACCCCGAGGGCTCCACTCTCTATCCTACATCATACTGGGCGTCGCTCGAATGCAGTCTGGCTCTGATCATCCACCATCGCGAACTCTTCGATTGCCGAAGGTTAGCCTGGAATGCCCATATCATCTCGCGCCCGTTCATGCTGGACTTTTTCGCCGCTGCCTTGACCACTTGCATCCACCTTCTTTCTGTGAACGCGCCGCTGGCTCCTCCTGCTGGGTCAGAAAGCACTATACCTCCTCGACAAATCATACTAGACACGTTGGCTTCTTGCATCGAGATCTTTTCCAAAGAGCAGCACAACATCGTTTGCTTCCGTACTGGATACAAGCTTTTGTGTGCAATCTACGATTTGCTTCCGAAATCTTGAGTGGTCGCCTCCTTTTCGTTCTTTGCAGCCAGCGGAGGACACCATCATACGGGAATCAAAGAATTCTAACAAATATGACTCTATCAATTAGACGGCTGATGAAGCCACACAAGCAACTTTCGAGTTCATTTCAAAGAGTTAGAGGAACAAGAGCTGGACGACTGGACTATGGATTTACTCCCATTTGTGCCCAAGGTGTGGGGCGACATCACTCTATCATTCCATCTCTTTCAGCAGTTCATCCTCCCTTGAATACATACTCCTTTTATCATAGCTCGGTTTTACAGTAACGCCGCAAGTCTGGATGTTCGGCGCAAGCTACTGCCAGAGCCAGATCGTACGAAATGACAGCTATGTGGTACTGCTTTATCGAATATACCGTTGCCAAAATTCCAAACAGAATCGTTAGTAAGAAAACTCCGAAAACCGCTACCCAGAGAGTTATAAATTGCGTCGCGTTCCGATGGTCGCGTATCATCTGAGTTACAGTCTCCGGTTCCCCATTCAGCAGCTTCAGCAGCTGCACAATGTTGCTCCGCCAATGCTTGAACTCATCCAGATCAACAGAACCGGGTTTCTCTGGTGGCAACACATTGTAGAAGTGTCTTCCTTCTCTCTTGAGGAACGGGGCGGTCTTTTCGTCACTCATTGGAAAGAGGAGGTCCAGCGTACGGATGGCCTCCGATAAGATCGCTTTGTCGATAGGTGGCGACGTCTGTTTGAGGTGATTGTCTAAGCACTTCTTTTGATAATACACCGCCAGAGTCCGATCACCTGGTTGTCCTTCGAGCTTCAGGTGGTCTACCAGGTTGTCTGTCCATCGTATGTTCAGCTCCCGGAGCTTTCGCAGGTTGACAGCTGTGAAGGAGTCGTCGAGGGGATAGTCCGCGGTTCCCGGTGCGTTCGATTGCGGCTTGAGTGCAGCTGCAACCACATTGTCGAGTGCTTGGTCGTCTGGCCACCTCACGTTCGTATTTCTTGGGTTCTTGGTGCCAATTGAATTCCACTGCGGCGTCGAGGCGATGTGAAGACCGAGCCAGAGGCGGGCCGCAAGTTCAATCGACCTTATTATAGGATCAGGCCGATAGTTGTGGTAGGTATTCCGTAGGAGTTCCTGTACTAGCTGGTCTTTGGTTGGTTGTGGACGTTTGATCATTTCCGTCACGATGGCTAGCAGGCCATCGAGATTTTGCACGGCAAAGTCACGCCCGCTCCCTTTGAGACCGCTCAAGGTGGCCTGAAAGAAAGAGAAGAAATCCACATAGTGTTCTTCGATCAACTTTGCTGGGGTCAGTTGCAAGGCTGGCCAGAAAGTATTGATCACGTCGCACTTCCTCTGTGGAGTCAGGGCGACGAGGCTGGTTACGAATTCTTGGGAAAACAGTTCCTCTGTCCGCGACATTGGAAATGATCATAGGAGAAAAAATGTGAACGCCAGCAAGTTCGCTACCCTGAGCTAGCCTTTCATTTCGCCTTCCTCAGCCTTGTCTCTCAGCTCCTGCTTCTGGGCTGCCTTGCTTATCTTCGTATTTCTCAGCTCTCGCTTCGGGCTGCCACGTTCAGCCTTCAGCCTTGACCCCGCAGTGTTCACTACTGCTTATCTATCTCATGGCGCTTATGGGCGACCCACAGCCCTATCCTCACAATCCCTCTCGACGCGATAATCCGCAGTCAAAGAATGGCCTGAGCATTCTGCAACACATCGCAAGCGGATAGCTAATCTCTCTAGAGCTTCTTTGTACAACGCTGCTCTTTACGTAGAGCACGCCGCTCTCCAATGTCGGTCCAGCCCTTTCCCCAGCCAGCTGGCCAGCTCAATGGTTCCAATCCGGCTCCAAGTCAACAGCAATGGCACAAATTAGTTGTGAAAAGATCAAATAGGGTGTATACAAAGCGCCCTGACATATAGTACGTCACGAAGGCCGGGTGCCAACTGGAAGGGGCAACCTCGAGGAACATAGCTGACTGTTTGCACGTACAGCCGACTAGGCAGGTACTATATTGGGAAAGAGAAGGAGTTCCCAGTGCCGGATGACGTCCGCTATGGATACAGTCAAGGCGTTGACGGACACCTCGAGAGCATCCTTGCGCAAGTAACGCGATCCCTACCAGGAGGCCCATCGATCGGGTGCAGATTATGCATGGCGGGTAAAAAATGCTGCAAGAGCATCAACCCCTGCGCTGACTGCCAGAAGAACTTCGTGGTCATCAAGCCGATGCTCTGGATATACTGCAGCAGTAAAACGGCCAAGAAGCGAGTCAAGAAAGAGTTTGAGGATAGTTGTCCACCACAACTCACGCATTTTCTGAACGAGTTCAGCTTGGATGCTCCGTACTTCTCGACAGAGTGGCTGCAACCAGCTGGGGAGGGCGATTCATTCCAGCTTTCCTCAGATACCACAATCTCTTCGATTGATGTCAGGATTGAGGAGCTTGCACTGTCCCGAGTGTGTGGATCGAAGATCAAGTTTACGATACACACTCCAAATAGCACCATCGAGCGGGTTGCAAGACTTGGAGGAGTTGTTTTTGTTGGCGGTCAACTCTACGGTTTGACTACTGCACATCCAGTCCTCATCGAGCATTTCAATTTGATTGAATGCAAAGACGAAACAGCAACGAGTCTACTTGGCTCAGATACTTCCAGTTCCGGCTCCGACTCCGACTCCGGGTCAGATTCGGACTCACAATCCGATCCCAAACTTCATCCTAATTCGAGAGATAGTATCGCGAGACAAGGCAAGAAGAGAGCAAGCGAGACAGATTATGATGGAGACGAGCTCATATGGGTTGGTTGCCCAACACCAACAGTGCTAGCTTACATGGGTTCGGGCACACGGCTTGGAGACTGGAGCTTCCCCGAGGCCGCACCGGAGACGTCCGATTTTACCCTTATCGAAATTAAGACCTTCCTGCCCATATTTGTCAACGCCTACGGTGATAGGACTAGCTTGGCTCCGAACCATCGAATCGTGGATCACATTCGCTCCAGCGACATCAGCGAAGGGAAGGTGGACATCATTATACAATCAGGCAGAGCTCCCCGCGAAGGCTACCTTCTTTCTGGCTCCGGGTCCGTCATACAGAGAGGCAAGATCATGCGTACAAGGATGATACAGATCAATTTTGCAGCTCGTGAGTACAATTTTGTAAGCACCGGCCGCATGAGCTGTACTAATCGTCAATACAGACCCTGGAATATCTGGCTCATGGGTCGTCAGAGATGGTATACTGTACGGAGTAGTGTATGCTGTGTATGGCAACAGTCCATATCTACACATGCTACCCGCTGAAATGGTGTTCGAAGATATGAAGCAGATGCTTGGAGTCTCGGACATAAGGGTTGCCACGCAAGCGGAAATCGTGGCCCAATATGCGCAGGGAAACGACGATTCAATGCATATCCTAGAGCTATCAGAGACGCGGACGGGCAACAAAGAACCAGTGGGTGACGTACCTAACGCGCCTTCCAGGTTGTCCGAAGACGTTGAACATGACGACGAAGTTTTCACCCTACGGGCAAAATATGCCGACTCAGCGGATGTACCAAAGCCCTCAGAGATGCGGGGAGCTAACGAAGAACGAATAGGCGATGTGCCACATATGCCTTCTAGATTGTCTGAAGAGATCGAACTTGAAGACGAAGATGACCCGCTACGCCGTAAAGAAGGCGAAGACAAGGAAGAGCGAATTTGGATTCGTCGTTCACGAGCAAGCCGCAGAACTATGGAAGCAGAGGAGGAGGAGGAGGAGGAAGAAGAAGAAGGAAAAGGAGAAGAGTATATGGTAGAGCGAATTTGGTCTCGTCGTCCACGACCTCGCCGCAGAATAATAGAAGCAGAGGGGGAAGAAGAAGAGCATATGGAAGAGCAGGGATTATTCTCGTCCCTGGAAGATGAATTCCGGTCTAAATCTCAAGAGCTAAGCCGAGATCGTGAAAAGCTTGTCCAACTTGTTGACCCGCGGGAACGATACTTTGAAAAACGAGAACGAATCCGTAAACACGAAGAAGCTTATCAGCGCCATGTAGAAGAACGGCTACGTCAGCGACTTGAAGAAGAACGGGCCCAGAAGCTAGAAGAAGAAGAAGAGCGAGCCCGTCGGCGCCTAAAAGAAGAACAAACCCGTCAGCGCCGTGAAGAATGGGAACGACATCTTCGAAGTCTCGCTGAACGCAATGACAACAGCGGGCTTTTCCCTCCGCCTTATGGCTTCTAGATATATATTCCTGTAGTTTGTTTCAACTAGCGTTATCTTGTGGGTCCTGAACTCAGAGTACTTTATAATTGAGCAACTTGGGTGAAACAGAGTATACGTTCAACAACTACTCATAGCCCAGGCCAATCTATTGATGTCAGTCTCAGCACATCAACATCAACCTGGAGACTTACTGAACACAGTCCTCTCCTCGTTCTCCGCAACGACACTGACTTCATCACCAACCTTAAACATTTGATCGCTGCCTTTCGCCCAGAAACTGTACCTCCCGAAGACGGGTGACCACTTGGCGCCTCCATCGACCCGCCTATCTTTCTGCAACCTTTTCAGAATCTCACCTGACTCTCCAGCAGCCATTTTGCCAGTCTCGTAGTCCACATTGATACTCTTGCACCGCGGACAATTATGCACCACGCTAATCTCAGCATCCCGGATCTGCAACCGGCTCCAGTAATCCTCCTCCCACGGCTTCTCCGCACCCTCAAGAACAATATTCGGCCGGAACTTTGTCATATCCATACTCGATTTCTCCAGTCGAGAGGACACATCAGCAAGCGAGGTAGCCGACACAACCAAGTACGGAGCACAGTCCGCAAAAGTAATGCTAGGACTCTCAGGAACAATCGATTTAAGAAGCGGCAGATTCGACAGCCACTCCGCGCTCTTCGCTGGCACCATTTCAGGAAATAAAACCTTTCTTCGATTCCCACCCAAATACACAAACAGCACCTCGTACCCAAAGCACTTTGAGAACCACTCGCCATACCTTGCCGGCATCTTGAAAGCTTTCGTCGCACTTGCATGCATATCCACTTCGAACGACTCAAGATCTGTCGTTTCGGGCTCCAGAGGGACCTCGATCGTCTCCACCTTTTCATCGTCGCCGTATGCTAGGAACGTTACTGTTATAGTTCCCTTCCCGCTCTTGTCGAAGGAGATATCGGTCAGGAACTGGGTCATTTCTGAGATGCGACTGACGGCCATGTTCTTATAGCCGTGTGGGGTGGCCTGGAGGAGCATGAAGGTGCGGTCATGGGCGAAGCCATGTTTGGTTGCGAGGGCTGAGGGAACTTTTGTGCCGCGGAGGGATTTGATGGGGTAGATGTAGAGCTGAAAGGATTAGCCCTGGCATTTGACCTTTGAAGTGAATTGGAAACTGGAGAGGTACCTCGCTAATCTTCAAGGTCTTGTGACCGGAGCCCATGCCCCGATGAGAGCGCTTGTACACTTGGTACAAAGCAAAGCCGGCGATAGCCACTAGCGCGGTGAGGTATAGCGGATACATAGTGTTCAAGAATATGGGACAAGGCAAGCCCAAGAATCACCAAGAACAATCGGGCCGGTGAGAAGTATATATAATAGTGAAGGAGCATGGCATTCTGGAAATGCGGTGGAGATAAGATCCGAGGTCACGTCCAAGCGGGATCCGCCTTCTCAAGCGGGGTTAGAGGGGGTGCGAGCTGCATATTCACGCCCTACGACAGGACTCACGTACACTTGCGTTCTTAAACTCCAGAGATTCTCCAAGTTCTTTCTTCCAAGCAACTTCCAAGACCTACCGCCCTTTGTAGTGCCTTTTTGATCTCTTCGGAGAGCCCGAGAACCGTCGGTGGATGTTGAACACCCGGACGCTCTTTTGCTAGACGATTGGGTATCAACGGCATCGCTTGCAGGTAGTGAGACGGTCCCTGGAGGCGACGGCGGGCGTGCAAGAAGCCGCTGCAGGGGCGAAGATCGCTCGCAAGGTGACCGAATGGAACATCGCAGCTTGGTTCTTGCGAGCAGTCACCGGCTGGGATGGTCTTGGTGGTGGTGATGGAAACATTGCTCTCATTGGACGCAGACGGCGGTTCGTTGTGGCTGTGCATCGATTACATTCTGAAGTGGGGCTGGGAGGGCAACGTCACAGGCGACGGGAACCTGCGCAAGCCAAACTTCGCCTTCGGTGAATGTGACTGATCACCACAAACCGCTCCGTCCGACTCGTGCGCGCGCCCTATACAGTCTCCTACGAGCCCTCACGTTCACTTCCTCGCTTTCCCTCGCTCTTCCAAGTTTCCCCCCCGCTGAGCGCTTCCAAGCGCGCAATACCAAGCCTCCAGGCAAATCTGCGAATCAGTCAGCCTTGCCGTCCACCTTGTCAAGCCGTTAGTCACCGCGACCGCAGCATAATACGCGGCCGCTCACCTACTTTTGCGGTCGGCCGAATACATTTGTTACAAAGCCTCCAAGAGTCATCGGCGGTCAGGAGCTGAGAAGCCTGCACGCGCGCATTGAAAACCAGCTGGCCGCTGTTCACGGGGCGCAAGGCCGAGGCGCCAGGCATTCATCAATCTTTTCGAGTTACAACCTCCGAGCCTCACAACATGGCAATGACGAATAATGGGATACGGCGGAAAGACACGACCAAGGGCCCACCCTTGCGCATCTTATCTCTGGGTAAGTTCGGGTATCGTGAGCTGAGGACTCAGGCACTGACGCGGGGCAGACGGCGGGGGCGTCCGCGGCTACTCGATGCTCATCATCCTCCAGGAGCTCATGCACCGAACTTTTGTCGAGTGCGAAGGCCGAGCGCCGAAACGACACGAAATACCAAAGCCATGCGACCACTTCGATCTCATTGCGGGGACGGGCACAGGCGGGTTGATCGCCATCATGCTAGGAAGGCTGCGGCTGGATCTGGATACCTGCAAGGACGTCTATGTGCGCATGACGAAAAGAGTGTTCGAGACAGATAAGACGTTTGCGGGGATACCCTATCGGTCTACGCTGTTCAAGGCTTCGAAGCTGGAGGAGGCGATCATGGAGTGCGTGAGGGAGCATACGGTCTATGACGATGAGGGAAATGATAGCGAGAACGCCATGTCGTCCACACCAGACGTGAGGACACCCTCGACACCTACGAGCTTGCATTCTGGCGTGCAGCGGAGTCCTAGCACGGCGAGTCGGTATAGCCAGATCGGCATGGCGCCTGTGAACCTGAAGATGGCAGCGTATAAGTGGGGCAATGGGAATGCGTTACTATACGACCAGAGGGAAGAGCGCACGAAGACGTAAGTAGTCGTGTCGTTCTTGCGAAAAAACTGGAGCTAACAACCACAGGGCCGTCACAGCAGTCTACAAAGGCAGCAAAAGCGCAAGCACCGGCCAGATCCTCCTCCGGTCCTACGACTCGCGAAAAGAGACCTCCATCGAGCCCAAAGCCACCATATGGCAAGCCGGCCGTGCAACATGTGCCACCGCGCTCGCATTCAAACCCATACAAGTTGGGCAATCCGTCTTCCTCGACGAAGGCGCCGGCAAATACAATCCCGCCCCGCAAATCCTCGACGAAGCCGTAATGAACGAATGGCCGGGTCGCGAAGTCGGTGTCTTCATCAGCATCGGCACTGGCAAGCGCCCCGAAGGCACAAACGCCCAGCAACATCTCTGGTGGGAAAGCTTCGTCTCCAGCGGCGTTGGCGACTTCGCCGAAGCGCGCCGGAAACTCGTCAGCAAAATCGAAGACTGCGAAAAGACGCACCAAGCCATGAAAGACCACCTCGCCAAACGCCAAGTCAACCCGGAGAACTACTACCGCCTAAACGTCAACGTGGGTGTAGGCGAGTTCGGCATGAATGAGTGGAATCGACTTGCTGAGATTAGCACGAACACGCGCATGTACCTCAGCGATCCAGACGTCACTAGCAAATCTCTCGACGCCGCGGCCAAACTCGCGAGAATATACAGGGCGAAGGTGCGCTGGGAGCGCGCCGAACGCGGCGAAGCCCCCTATAACGGCCGCACGCCCATGAAAAACCCCTGGGAACCACCCCTACCCACCTTCCCCGACGCATCGCCCATTGCCGTCGAACTCCCCGCCGAAGAAGTAGCGCCGCAGTTCTATTCTGCCCAGCATCCCGATGCTTTTCATCTCTTGCCACAAGATTACCGACGGCACAATAACAGCGATGCTGATAAATACGCCATCATATCTTCGGACGAATATCCCACCGCCACGTCTGACATGCCGCCCCGACATTCAGGCGAACTCGTTTCCCCAAATCGGCGATCCGGCGAACAATTCCATGTGTCTTCTTTACACAGTTCGCCCAGGTTGAGCTTTGAGGAACCGAGAAGGAATAGCCCGCCGCCGCGGCCGCCAAAGACGCCATTGCAGGATAATGCTAGACCGGTTGGTGGAGGCAATGGAGGATATGGAGCACCGAGTATGCCGCCGCCTGCCAGTGCACTTCCCAGGCCGCCGATGGGCGCGAATGCTATGTTGCCGTATCCAGACAATGATGGGCCGCCGCCGGTGGTGAACCGGGCGCGGAAGCCGGAGTTCTCGCGGTAGAGTTTGTGAGGACTTGAGAGTGGTATATGTGTCTGTGAAGTGGACGGTGACATGAGGTTTGGGTGACGAATTTTCTTGGTTCTTCGGAATGGGAATGGTTGGTAACGATACTGGTTGCGGGACCAATGGTTGGAAAACATGACTCTAGATACCCTTTGAATGATATTTTTTCTTCGCTATTCACTTGCGTCGACGAGTGTCATTGCTACCAACGCATGGTGTGATTGTGAGGATATGTCAGCTAGCTGCACTATGCGCTGACGAGGAGGTATAAATGCATGTTTTTCGTTGACTTTGTTATTCTTTCCTTCTTCACACACGCGTTGACAAGCTCTATCAAAACACAGTGTAAGAGCTGACATGGCATTGCCTCGCACTCTTCTTTTGAACATAAAAGACCATCAACAGGTTCCATGGCGTGCTGGGGAAGTAGGACGAAAGGTCCTGAATCAATGGCTAGATGGGTGCGCGTTCTCGTGACCTACTTCCTTCATTCCTCCAAACAACAAACCTCCTTCACAGGAAACATGCAGTCATTTAAACGCTAACCAGGTTAGCAACATAGCTATAACTTTTTAAACTCCGGTTTTATGGCTCCTCCATCTTTAAGTATTTAAATTAGATAGTTAACTATGACTTCAGAGAATACCTAAAGAACGTTCCAAGGTCTTAGTCCCTTTCCCGCCAGGGGCCTGCTGCGGCCATATTGCACTAGAATAAGTAGGTCTCAAGAAACCGCCTAGCTATATCAATTTATAGAACAATTAAAGGAAAGTTTAACCGTATTCGAAGATCGCAGCACAGCTACAATAGTAAGCAGACTTTGCTTGTATTGCGCTCGCAAAGTGGAATCTATGGTGCAGTGAGTTTTTTTTATACGCGAAACCATACTTGAACGCTGGTTCTGTAGTCGAAAGCGTGGGGCCTAGCAGAATGCACAGACGCCTACCTCTCACTCGGCTTGGCACCCAGTGCCTCTACTAACCCCTCCATGCACGCCCACTTCACGCACCAACCACAACATGGAGCAAAATCTTTCCGACTTGACTTCAAGTGTAGATGAATCACCCCTACCATTTCTACACCTTATTTCGGGTCTCAAGCATGTTCCACGAACGGGGTGGCTGAGAACAGTGCCACGTCCTGAGAGTGTCGCAGCTCATATGTATCGTTTGGCGGTGATCTGTATGCTTGCACCGCAACACCTAAACCAAGAGAGATGCATTTTTCTTGCGCTGTGCCATGATATGGGGGAGGCTGTGGCCGGGGATATCCCCACCTATGCTGGAGTCCCGAAAGGTAAGTGAGGCTTCTCGCCTACCGTGTGCTCATCTACGACGCCATGACCAACGTCAGGAACGCCTACTGATGCATCCAGAGGACAAATACAAACTTGAACAGTCTGGTGTACACTACATTGAAAGCCTGCTGAAAGCCTCTCATCCTTCCACTGGCCAGAAAATCAAGGAGGCGTGGTTGGAATACGAGGCAGGCTCCACCGCTGAAGCTAAATGGGTACGAGATATGGACAAGTTCGAGTGCCTTGTGCAAGCATTAGAATACGAGCGTATGACATATGGCGAGAGAGATCTCGAAGAGTTTCAGGGACTCAATCGTAAATTCATTCCCCCGAAGGAACTGCGTGGGCGTCGCTTCTGAAGCAAGAACGCGAGGCCACTTTCAAGAAACGGTTTGATCGTTCTCCTGTCATCTTTGTTATTGGTACGCCTACGATTCTGTTTTGGACAAGAAAACTAGTGTTGTTGACTAGGCCACAGGCTATGCTGATGTGAACATAGAGCGACAGTGTGCCCTCCTGTCAAAAGAGCTTGGGCTTCAAAACCTATCCTTAGATCAAGTGCTACAGGAGAAGGCCCATGACGCAACGTTTCGCCACGCAGAGTACATTCGAGCTTGTATCAATGAAAATGTTCAGGTGCCTGTTCAGCTAGCGACTGCTGTGCTTGAGATGAAGATCTGCGATGGAGCGAAGGACGCTGGAGTCTGTTACGGGGCTTCCCGGAACACAAACAGTATTTGGTCGAGTTTCAGGAACAAGTAAGTATGGTGACATTCAGCGAGGGCGTTCTCACAAGAGCAGGTTCAGAAGACCAACTACACCATCTTTCTGCGTCGCTCGACAGATCCGCCGCCACAGCCTGCGCCCGGAGAGCTTTCGGCCGATGCAGGTGGCAGGTTCGTTGTAGAACGCGGAACTTACGCGCAACCTCGTTACAGCGAAGTCGTCGATGCTCTTGCAGGAGCAAAAGATCATTTTGCCCAGGTATGTCGTAGCTGAAATGGACCAGAATGCGCTAATACCAAGCCAGGTGGAGGCTGATGGAGCTGTGGAAGAGGTTCATGAGCGGGTCAAAGAGGCGGTGAAGGGATTCATGGAGCATGCCAACAGCGATTCCTGACCTGTACTATTCAACACGATGTACTTCTTTCGTAAATGGAATGGTCGATTTGAGTCTGTTGATCTCAACGCCTAGCCGCATCGTGGTATGCAAGGGCTTTCTCTCCTCGCTCTCAAAGTTCGTTGCGAACTTCGGATGCTTGGGCTGTTCTTGTTCCACCTTAAATCAAATGCCACAAGTTGAATGGAGGCGTGCTGCGCTCCATCCCCAAAAGTCTACATATGGCTGGAATTCTTCCATGGCTGGCAGCCTCTGCGCGTCTTCAACTGTTATAGAGTGAGGCCTCATGGAGTCAGTGCACTTTCTCGTACAACAAAAACCTGTACCGTTACGACTTTATGATCAGACTGTACCGTCCATCTTTTTCTTTCCAAGAGACTTTATGGCAACATTATAGCGGTGCCTGTCTCATGGATTCAAACATCGTGCTGCCCATGACATGCTTGACTGGCCGTCCTTTGTCTCTGGATGGCGGTAGCCCTCTTCTCCGCTTTAAAGTGTTTGGCGCAATGCTTCATGCTTGAGCGGAGTTTCCTTCGTCTTCAAGAAACATTCTTGGCATTGTACGCCCCAAGACGGATCTAAATACCCATTTCGCTCCGTAAAGACCCATGGAGGTGACGAATGGCTGGCCCGAACCTCCTTCTCGTGGCTTTCCAAGCTCGACTCCGAATGGTACATGAAGACCCTCTCTCATTGGCTCTGAAAGCGGAAGGGAACACTGCATGCTTCGACTGGTGCTTGGACGTCTTCAAAAGGCTTGCGATATCGGAGTCATGGAGGCGGCCCTCGCTTTCGCCCCAAGAGGATCGCCCGTCCGCCGAATAACTAGACTGTACCTTCTAATACGAGTTACGAGAAACGAGTACAATCCAAGTTCATGGATTTTCTGCTTCGCTCAGAATCTGGTGTAAGAAAGATAGTATGACAGAATTGGTGTCGGTGCATCTCCAAAACCCAGCTGGCCTCAATTATGGAAATGACCTCTCTTTCGTCTCGTAATCACCACTTCCAGAAATAAATGTCTAGACAGTGCCTTCTCTTACGCCTTTATAAGGCAGCCTGAATCAGGGGATGATAGTTCCTCTGTTTTCCCCCGACTCGTAAAAGCCGCGCAATCCGACTGATCACTTCCCCCGGTACCTTTCTGGCTTTGAAACTACCGGGTAAAGCCTCGCATGGGACAGTGTCTCGTTTGCTTCTTAAACTGTATGGAGTTCTTGCCATATGTGCTCTGGACCTTCTGGTGTGCCTCCAAAAGAGGTACCATACGGAGGCAGCGTGTTCTTCTCTCCGAAAATTCCGTACCCGCTGTCGAATGGTTCGTCGGGCCTACTCTCGCGTCTTGTGAACTGGCAAGTCCAAGGTGCAGCGCAAGCTGCATCTCCGTTATTCAGCACGAAAACGGAGATCAACGTCTTTCATGGTCGATCTGGAGGTAATCTCCGTGCGTCTCGAAATCGGCCTCTTGGATCCTGATGCAGGAAACCCGCTCCATCGCTCCGAAATCCATGGAGTGGCTTTCCATGACCGCACTACATCTCTTTGTAGTATCATACAGACATACAACAAGCGGTCTCGCATGGAAGCGGCCTCTCCTTTGTTAGGAAGTATCGCGTCCAATAACAATATGCCCAGGCTGTAGTCTACGCGTCTCCAAAGTTATTGCACGGACAGAATATGAAAACTGCTCTCCTCCCTGCTTCGAATCCTTTGAACAACAAAAAACTATGTGGGTGATTTCCTCGGGGCTGATCGCGGCGTTTCGAGATCTAGCTCTGCATCTTATCCCTGACTAGGTCATTTCAAAAAGGACGAAAAGATAAGCCAATGGGAGGCTGGTGTCCTCTGTTTCTGAAATGGTCACAGAACACATCTATGGCTGGACGGGTTCTTCGTGTCTCAATCCTAGGAAAAAGCCTAATGAGCTCATCATATGGGCTGCTTACTCTAGATTTCCGAAGGCTGTGTCCCTTGCCGTCTTTCTCGGTCTGAGATGCATATATACATGAACCAACACCGGGGGTTCGAGGCTGGATTCTTGGAGACAGAAAGAAGACCTTAGAGGATATGGCTGGAGAGGGACTTCTCGTGGCTTCAGACTGTGCAGAATGCTCCATAACCCCAGCAAACAGCGTCCTGGAGCATAGCAGTGAGCCTCGAGTACATCTCATCCATTCGAACGACGAGGCACACCAACATATGGGAAGAGAGTGTAATCCCATTGTATGTCTCGAAATTATCTTCGGCAACATATCGTAATTGTGCCGAAGCCTTGGAATGTGCAAATAAGCGCTGAATTCTCTGGATTAGTGGACGCAATTAGGCTGGAGTAGCAGCCTCTGCATTTGGAGTACCCCTCCCTAATCTGGCTTGTGGGTGATATGGAATGCATGGTGAAGCGAGACAGAGTCATACCTTGGGACTTGTTATCGTCGTTTGCATTGAATTTGCTTGAATTTTGGTTCGGTTTTGATAGAAGCCTGAACCACCTTATAGGGGTAGGCTCAAACCAATCGTCATCCTGAAGCGAGACAGGACATGGAGATTTGGCAAAGCGCCCTGTAAGACGTTCAGGGAGTTTGATTATGCTTCCCAATCGCCGAATAGAACATGAGGGACAGCCTCTTGGATATGGAGACGGCCCGAATGATCGACGGCTTTGGGGATCCTGACTAACGAGGCTGAAGAGGATGCCATCCTGTGTGCTTGGAGATCAATCAGCTATGGGAGCCTGAAAGTAGCGTATCTCCAACGAATGGCTATCCATATATTTAGGATGATCAGTCACAGGAGCGAATAACATTGGTGGCTTGCGGAGGATTCGATGTAGAGGCAATGTGACAGCTTTGGGCGTCATTTATGAAACAACTGTACGTGTGATTGAGAACATACTCCTCTGATATCGAGCGCCCGAGTACAATCCTGGGAAATGTGATAGAGGCTTGATGTGGTGGAAAGGCGGAGCTGAAAACAAGACTAGCTGAGGTCGATGGAGCATCTTACGGAGCAGCCATTCGATTCGGAGCGGCACACCCACAATTCCCCGAGGGCCATTTTCGTAGGCTTGCCACATTGATCTTCGTTCACAGCCTTCGGACGTACGCAGCTTCCGGCGCATACGCTCACCGCCAGCTTCATCGTCGCTTGGCCAGAAGAATTGCCCTGCGCCTTTTTTTCGACGTGTTCATGAGGCAGAGCTGCCTCGTCTCCCCGAAAACCGCTCACCATCACAGGAAACGGAGGGCAATTGTAGCTCCCCAACATCATACCTCCATCCATCGACAAAGCCCAAGACGGAGAATTTAGACGCGATGTATTATGACCGCGGTAGCAAAAGCAACGAGATGGCGATCCTTAATACTGGCGATACCACTACATTGGTGACGACGCAAGCCTCCCACTCTCTTTGCACCATGGCGGCACCGCCATTGGTCCGATAGCGACTCGCGGACTGTCGCTGCTCCTCCGCATCCCCACGCGGGAGCCGGCTTGCTGCAATGATGGCATGATGGCCTCCCGGGGGTCCAGATAAGCCTTGCAGCTTTTGACCGTCCCGGACGGCCGCCCTGAGAGGCTGGCCTTTTGTGTATCGCGACGCTCATGGGTCTGGATGGTGCGCTTGTCTTTTCTTCTGCTCTTCTGCACACCTTTCCTCATCTTTCGTCATTGTTTTCGCTCCCATCTCTCGCCCTCTCTCTTTACTTTCTATCTGTCGAGGACGCGATCGAAGGCGCTGTTGAATGCACCCTGAGATGCGTCTTTTACTGCACCATGTCCCTCCAGACTGTGCTGCCAGCACCTGTTGATATACCGCACCGATAAGGGTAAAACTGAGAAGAGGAGGAGAGGCGGCTTCCTTCGAAGTGACCATGAGGTTTGACGTCGAGTCATGGATCTGGTACGCGTTTGCTGTGGGCATCATCATTGCGAGGCTGTACGTTGAAACCCTCTCCTCCACTTTACCGCACAGACGGCGTTTGTGCGACACACCTCTCGCGTAGATTTAGAACGGGAGTTAAGGAGCTTGGAAAAAGCAATGTGCTATAGGCAAAGTAGGGTGTATTAAGTGAACATGCCTGTTGTCGCCAGATGTTGCTCTTCGGCATTGTTTCGATATGTCACGACCGCACTAGACAATGGATAACTGGCTAACAACTCTCGACAGCGTGTCTCGAACCCTCCTCTTCGGATCCCTGAAAGGCCTCCAATATGACGACTACATCATGGGCCTCTTCGTGACCGCTAGTTACACCGTCCTAATCGTAATGTCCAATATCGAAGCAAAAGCGCAATCGAACCTGCTCCCGCCAGGCTTTGACACCGCCCACCTGACCTCCCAAGAGATCTCCAAGCGCGAATACGGCAGCAAAATCGTCATCGTGGTCGAGCAGATGCAGATAGCCGTAATCTGGGCCTGCAAAGCCACTTTGCTAATTCTCTACCACCGCCTCACCCGCATGGTCGCCTCGAAAGAGAACGTCTTGATCAAGATGCTAGCCGCGTACGTAGCCCTGGGCTTCGTAGTCATGGAGATATTGTACTTCGCCGCCTGGTGTCGCCCCTTCTCTCAGTACTACGCCGTTCCAACGAAGTCCTCGCAATGCAACGCCCTCATCAACCACCGCATCACAAACGCCGTCCTCAATATCTCCTCCGACATCTTGATGCTCTGCATCGCGCTTCCCATGTTCATCCGCTCCCTTCTCCCACTAAAGCGAAAACTCATCCTCTGCTTCATCTTCTCCCTCGGCATCTTCGTGATCCTGGCTGCAGTTCTGAACAAATACTACAGCTTCGCTTATCCCTACAAAACGACGTGGATATTCTGGTATTGCCGAGAATCCAGCACCGCGATCCTCGTCGCCAACCTCCCCTTCACATGGACCCTCCTGCGGAAAATCTTCAACCTCGGCGCCTTCGACGAAGCCCACCCACCACCGCCAACATACCACTCCTCGCGCACGGCAGGAGGTCGACGGACCGCACGCACGCATAACCCGCACCACCCGCACGACGCAGAAAAACATCATCACCCCGGCGGAACCCACCTCACCACGGGCTCAACGACCGCAAGCAAAGGATCCCGCTCCATGAGCCTCATAGGCAGCATATGCGCCGCGAAGGACCCGCACCCCAGTCAACCCATCAGCGATAACTCGCAGCACTCGGAAAACGGGCTCTTGGACCAAGCCGTTCAACAGCACAACTTCGCACCCATCGCCATCCCGAACATCGTAGCCATGGACCTCGAGGATCTGGATGACATCGACCTGGAGCGCGGGACCACGCTCAATACGCAGCCCTCCAACGCCAATCGCCCCAATTCGCCTTCTTTACACCCACCCCACGAATCTACAAGACACCACCGCGTAAGCGTCGACGGCACGGGTGGTTTCTATATTAATAACCATCCCATTACGCCACGACGCGCACACTTACCTCCTACCTCGGCGCGATCTGGTGGTTCCAGCGCAGCGAGTCCGGAGCCGGGTGCTAGACCGCTGAGTCCGACGCCGAGTGTGGGGAGTCATGGGGAAGCGGTGATTGCGCTGCCTGCGAGCAGTGCGGCTGGAGGCGGGGGAGGAAGGAGCGCGCGGGATCGGAGGATGAGAGTGAAGGGGAGGGGATGAGTATGTTGGATGCTTTTTTTTTTTTCGGGTTACTGTCTGCGCTTCTTTACAGGCGCAAAATCGGAAATGCAGCGGCGATGTGGGTATGGATCTGGCAATGATACCTCTGATCGATTTAGCGCTTTCGGTACCACAGGCGTTCACGGAATGATACGGTAGACGAAACAGATGTATATATGATTTCCTCAGCATGTACAACAAACGTAAAAATATCTATCGCCTCAAAAGACACTATCCAAATGCCTACACATCCGCGCAGCATGCCGCCGCTACGCCACCCATGCATCCAAGACGCCGCGATGTCATACTCGGGGTAACGAACATCATGCAAATGCAGAGTACTTTCTATACCGCTCTCCAGCGGTGATGCGGCTCAAACAAAACGGGAAATCGCACAACAGCATTTGGCATTTAGCAACTTGCTGCGGATAGTACAAGGAAACATGGCCAGATGCCTTTTCTAGGGAACCAACTTCCGCCACCAACAGCCGCCAGATCCTCTCTAGTCATGTGGGTTTTCTATGCAGTGGGAATGGAAAGACATCACGCCCTTGCAGCCTGATAGTGACCGGATGCCCATATGTGCTCATGATGCAGATTAGAAAGAACCGTGAACCGGAGTATGCGCCGACTATCCAAGGAATAGACATCAAGCCGTCGAGGGATGCGATCAGTTGTAGTCGAAGAGCACGCTGATGCTCTCGCCGTGGTGGACGCGTCGAATGGCCTGGTGGAATTAATATCATACCTGAGGTTACGGAGACTTTTGTGCATACCTCTGCGAAGACATTGCCCACCTCGAGCACTTCGAGCTTGGGACACCTTGCCTTGTGGTCGGTCTGATCCACGGTGTTCGTCACAACCACCTTGTCCAGCGCGCTCGCATTGATGCGGTCGATAGCATCGCCGCTGAGTATGCCGTGGGTGATGAGCGCATAGACCTTGGTCGCGCCTTCCTTCTTCAGAAGCTTCGCAGCACGGGTAATTGTATTAGAAGTATCCGCGAGATCGTCGATGAGGATGGTGGTGCGATCAGTGACGTCGCCTACGAGCATCATCGTCGCATTCTGTCGGTCGTTGATCTGGGTAGGCCGGCGCTCCTATACTATGTTAGTCGCGAGTCGATCTTGAAACCCCTGTAGATACGAACCTTGTGGATAAGGGCGAATGGCATCCCCAGCGCGTCCGCAATGGCAGTAGCTCGCTTGGCGCCTCCGGCGTCTGGACTGACGATGACAGCCTGCTGGTAGTTCGGGATCTGGTACTGGATGTATTTCCGCAGGAGATGGCGACCGTACAAGTTGTCGACTGGGATATCGAAGAAGCCCTGGTATTGCGGATCGTGCAGATCCATGGTTATAACGTGATCGGCGCCAGCGCAGGTGAGCAGGTCGGCGATGAGTGTGCCAGCCTGCGCAACCCACTGCTTGTAGCCAGGCTGTGGCTCGAACTGGGGAAGCTTCGTGGTAGGCTTCGTGACCCCATTGACGCCGTTCACGCCGTTGATCCCGTTGGTGTGGCCGAAGTAGCTGGCATCGGACTTGTCCGACTTGTCCGACTTTTTTGAGTCTATCGCATCGCTGCGATTCGGGGGTTCCTGGACTGAGCCGCCGTCCGGCTGGCCATTCATCTTAAGACGCCCCAGCTGCCGGTCGAGAGTCGCAGTGCCATTGGTAAGGCCTGCGCTCTGCTGCTGCCCAGGGTATGGGGTCTGCGGCCGGCTGTCAAAGGTATATGTGCCCCGCCGGCTGTGCTGGGCAGTGCCGACTTTTGCCAGCGGTGCGCCGGTCTTGTTGTAGGGGATGTCGCTCTGTCGCGAGTATGGGAACAGTGGGAGGACAACGGTGACGCGCTTCGCGGAGGCAGTTCGGCAGGCTGAGACGCAGATCAACTGTGGTACCAGTCAGCAATGAGACTTGATAGATGAGTGCAAGCGCATACCAGCTCCATCAAGTGGTCATTGACCTTTCCTCCCTGTTGAATATCGTTAGATGTGAAGCATGCGCCGTGGATACAGGCACCTTGTCACATACACCACTCTGGACAATGAAAACTTTGAGCCCGGTCAGCGTTTGCCAGACGGCGCGAAGCATGCTTGCTCACCATCTTTCCCTCGAACAGATTCCTGGATCTCGACCCTCGTCTCACCAACGGCGAACTTGGACAGCTATCCCAATGTTAGCGAGGCTCTCGAGATGCACAGAGTTAGCTACGCACAAGCCTTTTGGCCGGCGGAATGCCCAACTGGACGCCAGTCAGTAACTCCTTCCCAATGAATTATTCGAGTGACTTGCGTGATCGCAAATGGTCTGGGTGAGCTGGGGGTGGCTGTTGCCGCCGAGGACCACGATATTCCTCACCATCTCGACCGATGCTATGACGGAGGTGGATGTTAGCGGGGTCTAAGCGCAGGAGCGCAAGGCTTCGGGGTTGTTTGCGGGTGCGGGCGGGCACTGCAGCGCAAGAAGGGTCTGGCGAGCAGAAAAAGAAGGGAGCCGTTCGCCTGGTGCGGGCGTTGGTTTGGTTGTTCAACGATGCGGCGGCATGGTGACTGAGTGAAGCATGGCCTGTCAGTGCCCGGAGAAGTTTTCTACCAAGCAACCAAGGGTGGCCGCCCTCGGCTGCTTTCTTCTTTTTTGCCGAGCCACGCGCAATTTAAGCTTTGGAAGCACGAAATCACTGCCTGCAGCTGATGAACTGCCCGGCGGGCTAAGCGCTATCAGTGCGACCCCTCACTCTCTATCTTGCATGCCGTATCTCTGCTCTCATCTACGAACCTCCTGCAACAACGTCTGGACAGCGCATGCCAGACCGATGCGTGATGCAGCGGCAATTGCGCCATCGAGCCTGCCGAAGTCGGCCCGGCCTGTCACGTGCAAGACCCTGCGAGCAGCCGAATGCGGAAGAGTATTGCTACGAACACTCCTGACTTCTTGTGCAACCAGCTCACCGATTCCTGCATATGACGCAGATTTCTATTCTGAACTACATCTGATGTGTCTCCACACGCAGTGCCCCAAGCCAGTCCAAAGCCTCTTCTCGCAATGTAATAGTCCATAACACGGCGCTCTTTATAATCTTCTGATCCTTTGGTACCTAACCAGACCATCGACCTATTCTACCATATCTCAAGTTAACGCTCCTAGCGTTCTCCAAATTATTCTCGATCCTTTTAGGTCCTTGAAGTAAAAGAACTCGGCGTTGCCCGTGGCGTCGTCGTGGAGTGCTGGGTCTGCGTCCAGCCGTATCCCGAGGCGTAGTTTTGTAATGATTTGACAGCTCCCTCAATCGTTGTGTCCCGAGTCTCGGTGCCCACGCACCCCTCAAATCATGCCGTCCTCCCACTTCCCCTTATCCTTCTTCTCGCCCTCGCCTGGCGTGAATAGCTCGGCGCTCAGCATCAAGACTGCCGGCACGACAGCCAGCGCGTCGATGGTCCCTGTCCGGCGGTGCCGCGTCCTCTCGCCCACATTCATCGCGGCCGCAACCTCCTTGCTCTTGACCTCCTTCTTGATCCTCGGCCACTCTTCTGCCTTACCAGTTGACTCGGTCGATGAACTGCGTCGGTGGTGGTGGAAAGGCGAGAATGATGTCAGGGTATGCGCGCGCGGTCGCTTCGGAGACGTTGGCGGGAGGAGCTTCGGCTTCGGCGGTGGTGGTAAAGGTATGCGGATCTCTGTGTAGAGAGGCTCGTCATATTGTGGCATTGGAGAGCCAAACGGTGTGGAGTCGAGTTCTGGGGTTGTGGGGGCTGGAGGTGTCATGGGTGTTTGTGGCATGGGGTCGGCTTGCGGCGTAGCTTCGACCACGTCAACGGAGGTATGCGCGTTGGTAGATGTTGTTGGGTCCATAATTAAGAGGGTGGATTTTTGTGTATGAGGAAGAGCGGCCGCGTATGGAAGGCGAAGGTATAGAAGTATACGTTACACCGACGACTCAGCCCCTCTAGGCTCTTTTCGCTCTATGCGTCAGACAATAAATCAGTCATGAGCACGTTACACGAATGCGTCTTCCAATACCTTCTCTTGATGTTTGGTCACCAAGTGCTGGAATACTGTCCTTGTCGAAGTCGTACGAAGAATCCGTCCAGACGTCGACTTGCCGAAAGACATCCGCAAACGGCCGTCCGCGACGCATCCGAAGGACTCTTTGTAACGCGACCAAGAACATGCCTTTGGGCATGCGACCAGCTGATCATCATCTCAATAAGCCACCAACTCGGCGCTCAGCCGCTTCCCTGCGCGAAATCCATGCATCATTTTCGGCTGCCACATAGCCGGGCTGACAGGCACCAACTTGAACGGGGAGGCGCAGCGTCGCGAGACGCGTACCAGACCCTGCATACTTGGTTCGGATCAAGCTGAGGAAGATGCGTAATATTGATGTGTCGCGGTGACTCGGAAGATGAGTGAGAGGTGACGATGACGCGATCCATCTATGTCGAAGCAACAAGTTGGCGTGGAAGCTGAGTCACCGATCACGTGCACTGTTGTTCACTCATCTCCGAGGCTCTCGATATATTATTTAAGCGTATGACGAAGGGATCCCCGAGTATACTGAATTCGCTCATTAGCTATAGTATGACTATGTTTCCATCTGCAAAGCCAGTCTCTATCTTGCACACACACCACTTCTGTCTTATCTACTTGAACTGATCCTCCGTAACACCCTTCCCCATAGCCGCTGTCGAGCTCACACCTCCACTGACCATCTTCAGTATATTATCAATGTAATTCGCACCGCTCCACTTCTGGTGCGTGAGCACATCAACCTTGTTCGCGGCCTCAGGTTCCTGGATGAGCTCGCCATACGCACGCATTCCCTGCTTGGCGTACGCCTTCGAGAAAGTATCGGCCATGAGCGCCGACTGGTGTAGACCAGCCAGCGTGATGAACTGCCAACAGTAGCCGAGTTTGGCGAGGCGCTTGATGTAAGTTTCCTGCTCGTCACGCGGCATCGCAGCTTTCCAGTTAAAGGACGGGGAGAGGTTGTATGCCAGCCTGGGTGCTGTTAGTAAATGATCGAAGAAGCCAAGGATTTATATACGTACTTCTGCTCCGGCCACACCGCATGCACGCCATCAGCGAATTCCTTCGCCTGGGCATAATCAGGCAGCTTTGACTCCATCCAGATCATGTCTGCATACGGCGCATACGCAACCGCACGGTTTATCGCACACTGACAACCACCTTGGTACCTATAGTACCCCTCTCGTGTCCTCGCAGATTCCCAGTCAAAGAACACATCCACGCCGGTGAGACCCTTGGCGATGGCTCTCGCCTCCTGATTGCTCTTGCCCTTGCTCTGCTCGAGGAACTTCTTGATCAGACCCTTTTTGTCCACATGAACGCCGGCGTTGATGGTATCTGTGACAGCTTCGTGGAAGAGCTTGAGGTTTGCCTCTTTTACCCAGGCATCTTCAATGGCTTGAAGTTCTGCACCATTCTTGCCAGCTTGTTCGGCTGCGTACATGAGTTCGCTGAGCGGCTGTAGGGCTGGGTTCGTGCAGCCTTGGATGTAGTGATGGTCACGGGGGTCGATGGTAGATGTGATGAGGGTAGCGGCTTCGGAGTCGGTGCGGGCAACGGCGAGGAGGTCAACTCCTAAAAATACTGTTAGCTTCTATCTCGTGGCATAAGGAGGCAGGGCATACCCATGATATCGGCTTGCGCCCGGATGGCGACAAGACGGTTAATGTGCTCGCTGATAGGTACTAGTACTTTGCCAGCCATGTGTCCGCACTTCTTCGTCCCTGGGGCTTGGTCCTCGATGTGGATACCAGCTGCGCCCTTCTCGACGAATAACTTGGTTAGCTTCATGATTGCCGTCAGGCCTCCGTGTCCGGTATCGGCGTCTGCAATGATGGGTCGTAGGTAGTCGACGTTCGGTGCGTTTGCGCGGTTCGCTTTGGGTGTGGTAAGGCGTTCCTCTCTCTGCTTCCGATCATGGAACAGCTGTGCCATGAAGAGATGCTGTACTTTGTTCGGAACGGTGGTCTAGTCATGTTAGCTCTCAGTCATCATGAGGTCGAAGGAAGCGTACCATAGGGTAATCTGCTAGATCTGGGCCTGGTTCATCTGTGCTAGACGCTGTCGACGAGCATTGCCATCCGGAGACGTACACTGTGTCGAGATACTTGGCCATCTGGGTGACCATGACTGGGTCAAGGCAGCCGTATGTGAAGCTCACGTCGTTATTCTAGGAATAGTTAACAATTGTAGACTAGCTTTTTTAACGACTACTGACCTTGAACCTCCCTTCCACTGTGTTCCATAGCTTCTTCGCTTGAGCATTGCTTGGGTATGTCAACTTCAGATTCCCTCGCTTTGCAACGATTTGCTCTGCCGTAAATGGTCGTCGTGTATATCTCCACCTCGAGTCACTCCACCACTGCTTAACTTCCTCAACCTCCTTTTGGTACTGCTGCTCCTCAGCGTCGAGATTGGCCATTGTGGAGATAGTAGATAGTATTCACAAGCGATGAGTGCTTCGAAAAATATAGACAAGAAGATGTGCGCTGTGGAGAACCAGCATGTACAAAAGGGAATCTAGAAGCAGGATGAGAGTGAGAGGGAGCTTTCTTTCAGACAATGACAGGATGATGACACTGCCTTGAACCTCGGATCACAACTCGATAATAGTACCCCAAATCGGCGGGCGTAGCCAAGCTCTTATGCACTAGCATTGTCGCCAACCCCATACCCCAGGTTAGCAAGGCCTCTACATTCCAGTCAAGTTGCAGCTCGGAAACGTCCGGGTGACCGCACCATTGGCCCGACATGTTCGCGCCGAGGGATCTGTGAATCATCAGCGGCGGACTGCGGCCAAATGTGAGCTGAAAATTCCCCTCGGTCCAAAGGGAAGTGCGGTTCTGACAACGTCTTGGTGCAGATCCGATTGAAGAGGGGAGAACGGAGCTATGGCAGGTATGACGTTTGCCAATGGCTTGTGGTGCTCAGGCGCTGCTCTCTCAGAAGAGTACTTCAAATGCTCCCGCGGCTTGCCACATCATTTGAGCCTGTGGTCGATATTTTGGACGGAATGCAAGATGGCACGCGACCTGTGTGCAGCTTCACATGTTGTGCTTTGATGCTTTTTCCACCGTTTGATGCATGTGAAGGTGCACGACTCTTCGAGGCTTGAGCCCCGCTACTAGCCGCACTAGTCCGACTTCGGAAGACCTCGGCTATGGGCCGGGCCAGAGCCGGCCTTTCTCCAACGGCATCATCGCGATCAAGTATCTCAGCAGATTTAAAGTCGCCAATTCCATGTGAAGATTTAATAGTTGACTCACTGGTTCCGGTTTTCTTCCGAAGTCGCGTCACCTTCTTCTCCTTCCTCAGTCTACTTGATATACTTTCTCAGAAGGTATGTCTCAGAAGATGTCGCTGGAACAAGGCTCGAAACAGTGAGTCTAGATTGAATGATAACACTGTCTACAGGCCCAAATGATACTCATCTATAACCCTTTAGTAGTCCGTAAAGCTGGCATCCGCCAGCACCAATAGCCAAGACTGAAAACCACCACCACTCGCTCTGAGTCCTCTGTTTCGACTCTTGAAGGCTTGTGCCATATGAGGCCTGTATCCGTCGGCCTTCCGATATTAGTATTTTGGAAGCCACCCAACAGAGCAAACACCGAATACCAAAGTCTAGCCCATCAATGATTTCGATGAAGCCAAGTGCGAAGCGCTGTGCCAGGAATAACTTAGTGAGCGCTCTCCTATAGAGTCCGGCATATGCTTGGCCGTCAGGACCCCTCACAAAGTGGTCCATGTCTGAGTAAGGCAACGGTCGGATGTCCTCCTTATCAAACTCCGGTGACATTGGCGTCAAGGGATATGCAGGCTCAGCCGGTGGACATCGGAGCTTTCGCAGCAAACTCCATCTCAGCTCATCGAGGTAACCTCGCGTCACGAGCTGGCGGTCATATCTTGCATGAGTAGTCGCAGGCGTCGGCAAAAGGTTCGCGAACAATTCCGGCTGCGAGATCCACAAGGTTCGGTTCTTCTCGTCGGTGAAGAGGCATTCGCGATCGAATGCCTCGGACGTGTAAGCATAATGGACAAATCGAGAGTAGAAGGCTGGCGTCAGGATACCAAGGGAAAGGTCTGTAATGGGTCGCTCGAGGCCTTGCTGGTATGGTGTCTGGACTTTCCGCTCAGGCCGACTGGGAACCGCGGTGTTGAGCGCGATCGACCAGGCTTCGGATGATTTGTTGACGAGTGAGTAAAGATACGCTTCAAAAGTCTCTTGAAGTGAGCTGAGCGATATTAGCGGCTTGCGTTGAGCGTCTCAAGGCATACGTACACTTCAGTCGAGGTCGGAACCCGTCCAATACTTGGGGATAAAACCTCAGGGCGAAACCAAACATGAAGACTACGCCGAAAATAAAGCTTGAAGGCTTCCTTTAGGATTCGGGGAAAAGTCATAAGGCCCACCCACCACCAGCTCAGAACGAAATATAGGGTTGCGAATACGCCCATGGTCGAAGGGTCCATCGCCTTGCCAGTTGTATGTGCTCTCGCAACGAGCTTGACATGGTCCTTGCATGACTTCAGCGTAATGGTGTTATCAATTGCAGCATCTGGGTACCCAGGAAAAGGAAATGGATTCAGAGCATTGAGTCCATACGATCCCTTTCTCGAATTGAAAGGTGAGACGTGAAAGTCTTTCATCCAGACATCGGTGAACCTACTCTTTGAAATGTCGGCCAGTGATGCCGCTTCGACTCCTGGGGTCCTTGATGGGCTTGCTGGGCAAGAGCCATCTAGAAGGTACATGCGCCGCTCGCCGAATGTATTGTTGACTTCCAATATCATCTTCTTGAGCTCATGGTTCTGGTCGTAGATATACCAGAAAGAAACGGGATTGAACGAATATCCAAAGAACCGTGGCGCGGTGACGAGATATGCATATGACCAAGATGAATCTTTGACACCCTGAAACGATGAGCAATGCGTAGATGGTGTGGGACACGATCGTCACGTACCTGGTCTCTCATGAACTGGTTGAGCTTGCCGTAGAAGCCAAGAGCACCATAGCCGCGCTCAAGGTAGTCTTCAGCTCGCACTCGCAACCACCACGATCCCAAGGCTGTATCAGTCCCATCGCCATAGTCTTTCCCAACCGCAGTGCCTGATGGCACAATGGGGAATCCACAGAGAAGGTACGTATATCCAAAAGCATGTCGCTTCGGAAAGATGCGGGCATGCGTAGTCCGACATGGGAAGATCAGAGCCTTGGGGTGTTCGGTCGTCCAAGGGCGAATGTCTGTGAAGCGGTCTCCAACATATTTTGGACAATGTTCGCTGCTGCTTCGCGTGCGATACAACACAAATCCCAACACGGCTAGTGGGATGGCGGCGCCTAAAATAAATGACGACCTGTCAACCTTCTCCAACTTCAATCCATCCCATCTCTTCTTGAGACCATCTGCGAGCTCGTGCCTGAGCGACGCCGCGCTCACGATGGCGAACAGGAGACAGTCCTGCAACACTTTGCGGTCACCACACCCCAACCTCACGCCACTTCCCACGACCCAACTCGCGGCAAGTGGCCACGTTTGCCACCCCAGGTGGACGACTGCGCACGGGAGGAGAGAAAGAATGACAATAATATCGGCAGCGAGCAGGCCTCCACGGCCACTCTCTTCGGTCCTCATGAGTTGTTGTTGCTATCGAAAGGCTACAGTTGTCAAAGAGTTTAAGTCAATGCTAATCGTTTTGCGCTATACCCGAATGGTGACATGTACCATGCATTGATCCAGGGACCACTCAGGGCGCGAACATAGGCAATTGGACTAGGCCGAAGCGGGGGAAAGAGAAGATACACTTGTATGCAAGTTGCCGTACATAGGCCCATGATTCTGGGCTACGGCCTGGTTTCTGCGGTGTCCAGCCGGCTTTCTAAGCTCCGAACCATCTGCGAAGTCTTGCGCGTCGATACGAAGCTATCACGGATCGGCACTGTACCGACCATCGTCATCCGCCAAACCCCTCGAAGCTCATTGGAGCCGGCGCCAGAGGTAGCAGGACATAGGCTGTCAAACAAAAAAGATAATGAGGCAATATCTCTGCAAATCTTCCGAGCTCTTGCACCATCAAAATTAACCCATGGACCCGACTCTGGGGAAGAACCCCAAACTCCTCGAATTACCCCTTCTCATGTCGCCAAGTGCTGTAAAAGGAACAAGAACCCTAGCTTCCGTCGCTGCCAGAGCCTCCGCTCTGCCAGATTTGCCAGAACTCCCACATTTAGTATTCCGCTAATGCAAGCTAGGATTTTCTACGCCGTAGTCTCCTTTCCCTTGTATTCGGCGCTCTTCCCGATCTTCTGCCAGGGTGCAAATGCTGTATCAAGATTAGCCACAGCACCAGCATTGTACCGAAATGGATAGACTCACGATTCTTGCTCCCCTTCAGACTCTCGCCAAGCACCGGGAAGTGCCTCGTCAGCACGTCCTTCATACCATTGTACTGAACCCAATGCATCCCGACCTTTGAATAAGTCTTTTCGTTCCAGTCCGTGGCAATGAACCGATCACTCTTCAACCTACGGCTAGCCATGAGAATGAACACGCGGAACGCGGTATCACTGAAGCCGAAGCCTTTAGGGAGTGGTTCGCACAGACATCCGACCAGCAAATCCACCTTGTCGATGTCTCCTTCGTACACCTTCTCCAACTTCTCGGCTGTCTCCTTGTTTCCACCAGTCAACTCGAGGAACGACTTCGCTGGCTTCATATGAAACAGCTCGCGGAACTTGTTGTACCGTGGGACACCTCGTTCACGGTCCCGGAGGATATCTAGCGTACCCATGTCGAGGTGTCGGCCTTCCGGTGTGTGGAGATTCCTGAGGAAGTCGGGCGTGTTGTTGAGCGTCACCGCGCCGGGGTAATTGATGCCGAAGCTGTAGAAGATGTCCTCGAAGCCGAGCTTCTCTTCCTGCAGGGGATTTCGCGCATTCCCAAAGGCGACATTGCCGATGGGGTAGTTCTTCTTGTGCTCCCCTGACTTCGCCTCGAAGAACGCAATGTCATCCGGGACCAGAGGGTGCAGGCGGTATACCGAGACGAACTCCTCCGTCAACGAATATGGAGCACCATGTTGCTCGGCGCCTGACCCAGGAATGCCAGAGAGTGCCTCACCAGGCGCAACCCTTCCGAGGAGCTTATACAGCTTCTCGCCCAAGATACCCCACCAGTTCGCATTCATACTGACCTGCAGAGTGGGATGGCTCAGAATCGCTGGCGTCCACTCCACAGTATGAATCTTAGCCATCAGCGCACAAACCACCAACCTCGCCGTATCAAATACCTTCTCACTACTCCAATCCGGGTAATTCTTGACCAACTCATCACACACGGCATTGTGCTCGAGCACAAATAGCGTATGTAGCATCTCCAACCCCAACCACCAATTCGAATAGAACCCCGTCCTCGGAACCCCGTTCTCATCACGCGGCAAGTACGTCACCATTCCCTGGTTATCAACCTCGAGTTTCCCATTCATCGCCTTCCCGCGCAACTCTTTCGTCCGCGCTTCGGTATCGCCATAGATCTGACTCCCATCCCACCAGTGCGTATTCTCATTCTTATACCCGGGCGTCTTTTTATCCGTCTCATCGAGCGCCTCATCTGCAAGCGTGGCTTCAATCTGCATCTTCCCTTTCCCACCGTCCCAGGAATCGCCTTCCAGAAGCGGGACGTCGTACTTCTCGGTCGTGGAATTGGTGTGCATGAACCAGTCGTGCACTTGGAATTGGATCCACGCCGCAGCCAGCAGATTCAGGATAGTAGCCGGCTTGAACGTATCCCTCTTCAGCAACTCCTCGCTCACGAGCCGCGGGCTCGGCGTCATCATGTCTGCCTCGCTCGGCTTGACCGTGTAGCTGCGTGGTACGTTGCGACCGAAGCGCATACCCGCGCAGCCCATCTTTGGCTGTGAGATGTCGTTGAAGAGGCCGTCGGAGTTGCGCGTGTGCGCGAACTCGGCGTCCATGTGCGGGCATTCTGGGGTGCCTTGGTAGGAGGGCGACGGGTACGTGTCGTAGAGGTTGTGGGCGCGCAGCTCGTAGCGGTAGGCTTCGAGGTTGAAGGCACCGATGTAGGAGGGGAGTTTGTGCCATGGGATGAATTTGTTGATGCCCTTGTAGATGGCGATGAGGCCGCGTTGGGGGAGGGACAGATTGTAGGGTTTGGCCGAGTCGGGGACGGCGTCGTCTTTTGTTGGTTTAGTCGTCATGGTGGCCACTTTTGGAGAATTAGCTGAGAGATTTATAGGGGACAAGTCCTCGGGCAAGTCGATGCAAAGTGATGGGAAAGTCTTGGGTACCAGGGATTGATACTCTTCTGAATAGTATTAAACAGCTACAAAATACGTTAAGGAGTAAGATACACACCTATTTAACCTCGTCTATCAGCATCAGCACCCTCACACCTATATACATATGCTCTTCACAGCCCCATACCTCGCAAAAACCCCCAGTACGTCCTCCACACCACAAACAACCGGTCAAGTCAGCGCCCGTCTATTCAGCGCCTAAGCTTACTCACACCTAACCCCAAGTCAGACCGAACCATAATCATTCCAGTTATCGAAGTACGAGAACCCCAGCTCGGCCATTGCCTTTTCCAAGGCAGCCAGCAGCCCTACCCCGACTCACTCCACAGCCCTCACCCAATAAACCGCCAGTAAGCCGGCAGTCCATCGCTTGAAGATCACATGTGAGGGCAACAGCCCGCCTGATGACGACCACCGCCACCAGCCTGGGGTGGAGAGGTGAGATGCCAAGAGCATCCGCTTCGGGATGTGAGATAAGCAGGGGTAGTGGTTGTGGCGTGGGGCTGAATGGGAGTTTGACATGGGTACCGGCGGGAAGGCCGAAGAGCCGGGGGCCGGAAAATGGGTCGTGTTGGTGGATCTGGCTTGGCCTCTGATAATCCGGGGAGCCGACCTGGGTAGGAGTTGGGGGATGCGGGTTGGAGTTTTGAGGACCTGCGGTGAGGTTGGACGCTGCTCATGTAACGTCGCTTGTGCTTGAACCGTGGCGATTCTGCAGTGGCTTTGAGGTGGGCGCTTGATGCAGACGCTGAGAGCTGCAAGCCGCTTGCGATGCAGGTACGAGGCTAGCGCTATCGTCAATATTGATAATGGTGCGCGAAGCGAGTTGCTTCTAATGCAGAGTGAGTGGTGCTTGTCGCAAACTTGCGGTGTTGGTCCAGTGGCGCTAACATGCCATTCTGATCGTGAAATCCTGGAAATCATTGAATCGTTACGTCGTTATGCAGCTACTCAACCGGAGGATAGAATGTCGTGAGGTCGAGCTGGAGACTTTGGGGGCTGCGAATTCGCGGAATTGGGACGGGTGAACGCGCGGACTCGGTTGCGGATTTCTTCCTCCTCGTCCACCTCCCTGATCACCACCAGCTCGTTCTCGACTTCCTCTCCTGTGCTTTTGTTGTTCTGGCGGTATGTGGCTGTGGGACTCTCGAGTGGGTCGATGCGCGGGTACGAGGGCCTTCGGCCAATCGTGCGTTGTGTCATTGTTGATTGGCCTTCGCCGTAAAAGTAGTAGGCGCTTCGCGTCCGCTGGAGCCTAGACAGTTCGCCGAAAACGCACCTGAAGAATGGTTGAAGAGAAGGTGCCGATGCGCAGATTATGGCCGTGTTCATCTCGACCTGGTCCCAGAAGAGGATATAACCACCGTTGTAGCGGGACGCAACGGGATCGCTTGATGCCCATACAGAAAGTGCCCATATGCGGAAAGCGGCCGCAATGGGGACGAGTAGTCCAATGGAGAAGACGAGCAAGAGGCAGATGCGCTTAAACGTCGGCATGCGGAGCTGGAGGAGAATGGGGAGCGGGAGGACGAGAATGCCAACGTCAAAAAAGAGATTAAATGCCGCCTGGCTGAAATAAAGCTTCTTCAAGTCAAAGCACCTGTACTTCTCGCGCATGATGAAAATGTCTTCGGCAAAGACGAGGGACGGTTTATGCGGGCATTCGAACGCGTTGACGAGGATCATGACAACGCTAAACGCCGTAACGAAACTAATGGTGATGTAGACCAGTATGCGAAATGTGCGGTGTGTCGCGATCGTGAGGTAGAAAACGAGGATTGACAGCTTGATGAAGGCCGGGTCAAGCAGGTAGATGATTTGGTAGGCATACCATACCCTAGCTGAGCCGAACTTCACCTCTTTGATAAACTCGGGGGTCGGCTGCTGAGAGTCAGTATACATGAATCCTTCAAGCCCTTGGAATACTGACGGGTGGCAGGTTGGCTGGCCATTCTCCGGTTCCAGTCCCGTACATGATTTGGAAGTGGTTAATGACGCATAGGCCCCATGTGCAGAGGACAGCGCCAGCAATTAGATAGTCATAGGACTTCAACCTGCCGACGACCCATATCCTGCAGAAGAACCTCCAATAGATCAGTTGTTGGCCACCAAGAAGCGTTGCCATCGACTCACCGAAGGAGGACGACCAATGTCGACACACTGGTCAACGTGAAGGCGGTTATTTCGATGGTTGGCCCGAGATACCATGGTGTAAAGAGACCCTTGGTAACCATCTCAAGTACCACACCTCCGTGGTAGAGGATTTGATGCGTTTGCAAAGGACGAAACGCGTCGTCGACAGAAGGACGACTCTGCTCGCTTCCGGTTGGAAGGGTGCGTGGAGCGTGACGGAGTGCCAGGGTATATAAGGATGATCGACGGGGGTAGTGCCCAGCTGGGACTCGAAGGATTTCCGGTTGAATGCTCCTCTCGCTTAAGCCCGCTCAGGCCATGCAAGATGCATAATCTCAAGCGGCCACTATTTAGATACGAGCGGGCGTTAAGAGACTTCTCGATCTTTACCCGTGAATTAGATATACTGAAGTGTCAAGAATCTTCATGAGCAGCGGCTGCAATATGACAGATCCTGAAATGCTGATTGAGAGAAGGATGGGAGGTGTTGCGCGGTCCTTATTTACGAATAATGAGGGTGGTCTCGTGTGGCTGCAGCTGACCACACGAAATGGGTACGGGAGAGTGTTCCGTCAAAACCCCTCAACAGGCTCAGCCCAGCAAGCTGGAGGTGGTGTCCGAGCTGTGACATGCGGGGCGAGTGGTCTCGATGAACGCCATTGTCAGCCTCTGGCCCTCTGCTGTGGAATTAGCCTACACATGCATTCGTGATTCTGCAACCTCCCAACTCCGCCAACAGTTCTGCGCTCGACATGCGGGTGATTGGTGGGTGCGATAATGCAAATATTATGCGTGACTCTGCCCTGGTTGTTCTCCCGTACGTGACGAAACTCCCTGCTTGTTTGCACAATTGGGATCCCAGTTTGTCGTGATCGGAGCTAGGGCATCCCAATAAAGTGGGCGACGGGCTGGCTTTTGATTGTCTCCACGTGAACCGTGGGGAACCGGCACTGTCTCCGGCACCGCTACGGCGACATGCCGAACTCCACACGGGACGGGACGGTAGTGCGCGAAGACAGGTTTGACTGACTGCGGCAGACGGGTGACAGGTGTACTCTGGAGCGAAAGGACTGACTAAAGCGCATAAATCCTCGCAGGCAGACAGCAAAATCTGCGAACAAAGTTTGAGGCGTAAAAGCCGTGAGCAGCCACCATTTTCTTTTGCTGAGGAGAACGACAGCTGACCGAGATCTGGCCCTGATGCGACCAATGCTTCGTCCGGGAGGTCCCGTCGAAGAGAACCCTGGGCCAGGGGAAATTCAATATTCATGGATCAGAGTGTCGTCCGGAGGTAGGAAGGAGACGCAATGTCGCAAGGCTGTTCTCGCGGAAGCCTTCATAGTTGAAACCTCTGTGTTCAACGGCGTTTTCGCATTCACCTCGAGAAACAACTTTCCGTAGCTAGCTAAGTTAGCACAGACAAGAGAGCCAGACTGTCCTCTAGAGTATCTCCTAGGACAGCTGGTCAGTCGTTGCACGCCGTTCTTGTACAGAAACATCGATAGAGAGTTGTTGGACCTTGCAGTCTTCGGTCGACCCTGGGCCCTGAGGTTGTCTGCATCGGATATCCTTGGGGGCTTCTGACGCGCGGACCTTAATTGGATGACGCAACGATGCAAGCTTCTGAAGCTGGAGCAAGGATTCATGGAGAAGGTCGGGCAGCAAGATGCTAAAAATGAACTGAAACCTCGAGGACGCAGATAAAGAGCCGTCGGGAAGGATTGGCGGCTCTTTGCTGCCTGGCCTGGGGTTCTGAAGCATGCGAGACCTTGACAACGCAGCGCGGGTGAGGTGATGCAGCGAGTGAGAGACACGAGCACTCGCCCTGGAAGGCCAGAAGCAGAGGGATGCTTCAAGGGATGGCCGTGCCTGGCAAGACGGTTGGAGACGCGAGGCTGCAACAGGATGCGATCGTCACGCGCAACGTCATCGCGCCTTGCCCGGCGCAGGGCGCACACGTGACGTAGCGATAGGACTCGTGGTTCAACAACTCCACGCCGTCTCTCTACCTTTGTCTGCGTGCACTTGACTTTGCGTTGTCGGGAGCATCTTGATTGAATTGCTTGACAGCTGGCTCCAAGACTACCCTGCTCGGTGCGGCGAGGTGACCCCTTTTCGGCGCGGTACGAACCAAGTTTAACCCCTCCACGACTCGTCTAGATTCCACGGGTCCCGCGACCACCAGGAATCCGACCTGCCAGAGGCACAGCAGTCACACGCCGACACCCACAACGTGCCCAAACGCTTCCTCGGCCTGAGCCAAGCGCCCCTCAATTCCCCTCGTCTCTAGCCCCGCCGCCCTTGCACGAGCGACCAAGCACATCTCAACAAGTGGAAGACGTCGCGCATCCTCCATGAGCGCCGTAAACACCCCGTCCAGGACCACGCCGCCCCCGGGATCGAGTCCCCGCTCATCTGCCGCCCCTCTTCTCAGCGAACCCAAAGCACCAGAAGAAGAGCAATCGGGCCTCCTCGCCAAAGGAAAGCGCAAGTTGCTCGCATTGGGAAAGAAGAAGGAAGGAGACAAGCAAGACTCGGACAAGCCGACCGAGCCGACAGCTACCCACACGCGCACCATGTCTCCCACATCGGCACCGACGCTCTTGCCCTCCCCTCCCCTCACCACGTCGCCTCCTGACCGCCGAGCGTCTCCGCGCGGCAGCCCACGCATCTACCCGGCTGGCGTGGGCGCATCCCCCAATCGCCGAATCGCTCGCTCGTCGTCACCAGGCCTACACTCTCCGGCCTCGTCTCAGATCTTCGAGCGCAATGTGCAGGAGCCCGAGCCGTCGCCTGCCATTCCGGCCCACATCAAGACGGAGGACCACATACCGCCCGCGCTGGATGCTTCCACCGAGGCCATTACCACCGACCTGAACCCAGACGAGGTGGAGATTATCATGCACTCTGCTCACCAACCCGCCGCGGCTGCTGTCGCTGCGAGTGTCACCGACTCTGTCTACTCGCCCTCTCTGGCACACGAAGAAGCAGTTTTCAGCCACCCCGATCTCGCCGAGTCGGTGAGCAATTCCAACTACGGCTCTCTGGACACCACCGACGTACGACGGTTGAGTTTCATCTCCTTTGCGGACGTGGTGCAAGCTGAACACGCCGAAACCGATCGGGATGCTTCGATGCAATTCATGAGCCTATCATCGACGGCCAACCGCTCCCCGTCACCCGTGCGATCGCCCGCGTCATCCCACGGCTTCAGCGCCTCTCCGCCAACTAGCGGTGCTGCATCAGAAAAGGGTGCAGAGTTTGTTTCCGCAAAGGGCACCCGCACCCCCGGCAGCCCGACACATGGCACGCAAAGCCCCCCATTGGGTGGCGGAGAATTACAGATTGAAACAATGCGGCAGGCGCTGCGGAGGACGGGCTCAGGCGACCTCAGCGGAGCACGGTCGCAGCCGCTTAGTGCCGTCAGTATCGAAGACGCGGTGGTCGATCAGCCGCCATTCAAATGAAGGCACGTTTACAGCGGGTGGGTCTGGATATAGGGGTGGGATGCTTGCCTGTTCAGCGGTGAGTCCGAATGCAAGAGGTGTATATGGATGGTTTGGCGACTCTTTCGGGATCATGGGGCAGTCTGTTATTGGCCGGAGGGTATTCGGGCGCGATATCCACAACGGGAGTTCTTTTTGGGCCATGTTGCGAATTCTCTTCTTTTGGGCTTCTTCCTTCGGCCGACACTGTACCTCTGGCTAGCTGAAGAGGTCGCACGAGACAATGTGTATGGCTCAGTCTGGGTCGGGCAAGCCGCAGTTACTTTTTCGTGGATATGATTTGCAGCAACGGCCTTGTTCCTTGCAGTATTTTGCGCTGATGGAGGGTGACTACGTTGGCAAGCTTCGGTCGCTTGTGGCGGCTCCAAGGCGTGATTCGTCGTCAGCAACGCATGCCCGCAGTAGTTCGTCGAGCAGGCCAGAGATTGAGGGTGTCAGAAGGGGCCTATGGCTGCGGGAGGGCGCGGAGCATCAGGCCAAGGGACTTGAGAGCACCGGCGGCCCTGAAACGCCGTCGCCATCCACCAGCAGGCAAGCCGAATGTTTGCGTGAACGAGTGCCCATCGATAAGCCGAACGGACGAGAGTCGTTATTACCCTCGCGCTAGGCCTGTCTGCACCTTAGCATGCGGAGGCAGAGCGAGCGGGCGAGGATGCGAAGGGCCTGGGCTATTGGTGCGATGGCGCCAAGCTGCTTGGGATTTGGCCTGCATGAGCGCTGAGCAGGACGGGATTTCGCACATCTCTACCACCACTGTGCTGCGACGCCTGAGCCTCTGCTGCCCACGGCGTATCGTTGACTGCCACCTGCTGCCTCGCCCTCGCCCTCGCCACCGCCTCCCCCACGAGCTCAGGGCCATGATCCGGGCTACTGCTGTGCCCTCCTGACAGCTCCCGCGCCCGCCAGATCCCCGCTCCGCTGCCAGGCGAGGAAAGGCGACGACCGAGCGAGGAGAGGCCTGAGGATGCCATCTGATGCGCCACGCAAATTGCATCTCTGTGCTGTCACCACCTCATCGCCCAAAGCCATTGCGCGGTAGCAGCCGGCCGGCTACCTGCTGGGACCTCGCTCATCTGTCAAGGAGAGCCCGCCTGCAGGTACCGGCTGCCATACGACGACGTCGACGTTGAACGGCTCCGGGCGCATTGATGACCTGCCGCTACCCGCCTGCATCCACCACCGTCCGCTGTCTGGAACCCTGCGAGTCGGCTCTGCGCCCTCTAGCTGTGTGGCCTTCTCATTTGTCCCACGGCGCACGCTGTCCACACGATCCGCGACCTCCACGTCGGCCACTGCTGTCCGGAAGTCGTCAAGAGTCTGGGATAGCCGGTCGAGCTAGGAAGGCGCGCCCAGCCGGCCGCCATGGAGCCTTCCAGACAAAGCAGGCGCAACAGACGGGAGATTGAGCTGCCAGAAGCCGCCCAGATGGCCTCCCGAGACCAGCGACGGGACGATCGTGGGCCCTATACGATCCGTGCTGTCACGCCCGAGTCAATTCCAGAAGATGGCATTGCAGGCGCCGTGTATGCCTCTCCGCCCATGTCCCCTCGCTCCAACAGCACCACCTCGCGGCCCACCAATCCTCGCAACTTTGTCACGCGCGCCAATTCGAACGAGACCGACTACTCCCTCCGAAACCCGCGAGAACCGCAGAACCGACCGCGAACGCGAACACTGGAAGAACGGTCAACCAGGGAAAAGTCCCCACCAAGCCTCTTCGTGACCAGCCGACACCGCATCGGCTCGGTGCATAGCGCTGCCTCTGCCAATTTCCAGAGTCTGGAGGAATCCGTCGTGACCTCCATAGGCCATCCCTCCACCATATCTCCCGCGACGCAAGCCCCGCCCCGAACGTCGAGCTCCAATCGAAGCCGCCTCGTAAAGCCGCCCCAGCGCACCGCATCGCCCATATCTACAGCGCACGCGTCCAATGCACAGCCAGATTCGTGGATCTCCCCCGCCCCTGCTTCAGATGCGCGCAAGGTCTTGAAGCTAATGCGGCAAACCTGCGGGAAGATGCACGGCATGTTGGCATTTCGCAGAGGAGAATCCAGCCCGTGGTCCCTGTCGTTTTGCTACATCAACGAGGAGGCCGGCAGTCTAGTGTACGAACCCAAGAGCGACACTTCATATCACAGAACCCTGGTGCCGGACCTCCGAGGGTGCCAGGTCAAGAGCGCATACGATGCCGAAGCCTACACCGCCTATATCCACGTCACTGGCCACAATTCAAAACTAGAGGTCTGGCTGCGACCGCCTACGCAAGATGAGTTCGACTCGTGGTTCGCGGCGTTACTCTGCTGGCAGCCTATTCGTCCCAAAGGCATTCACAACAAGATGGCAAAGCCGCAGACCCCCTTGGTTGCAGAGCGGCGATTAGTTGATAGCAGACGGCACTCCGAGGTGTCACTGTTAAAAGAAGCGCCAATTATCAAGGTCGGCAAAATGATCTACTGGGACACGAGTGTGACGTACAGCAATACGGGGACACCGAAATCCGGGAGCTCAAGACCGCAGGCCTATCGCATACAGAGCCACGGCTCCCGACGCTGGAGAAGGGTGTCGTGCACGCTTAGGGAAAACGGCGAGCTAAAGCTCTATTCCGACACTGATGTCACGCTGGTTTCCGTCGTCCAATTATCTCAGCTTTCGCGTTGCGCCGTTCAACGTTTGGATCCCTCTGTTTTGGATAACGAATTTTGCATCGCCATATACCCGCAATATACCTCCACGTCTACGTCTTTATCCTTATTACGGCCTATTTTCCTCTCGCTGGAGTCACGAGTCTTGTACGAAGTCTGGATCGTTTTGCTACGCGCTTTTACCATTCCTCAGCTGTACGGACCCAAACAGCCCCAGCTGAACGAGGAAGGCGCTTTGTCACCATCATTTGGAACGCGAGACATGTTCCGAATGGAGCGGTCGCTCTTCGTCCGCGTCATCGAAGCCAGGTTGCTGCCGCCGATAAGCCCCAAGGTCGCAGAGCACGGCACCCCCACAAGACCTTCATCATCCGCGAACTCGAACCGCGATACCGGAGGCCACTATGTAGAGATATTGTTGGATGGAGAGGCTAGAGCACGTACGATGGCCAAGTCCGAAGGAAACAGTCCGTTCTGGAGAGAAGAATTTGACTTCCTAGATCTCCCTGCTGTCTTGTCGACGGCGTCTTTGTTGTTGAAGAAGCGGCCTCCGAACCATTCGCGCAATGAGAAAGGCTCCCACGACACTCAAGTCACGTCCGATTCCTGGAACAGCGATAGTGCCGGTGGATACGCTGGAATCTCCTTTGATCAAACATGCGGCAAAACGGACATATACCTTGACGATTTGGGCCCAAACCAAGAGATGGAAAAGTGGTGGCCACTTGTCAACATGTACGGAAACAGCATCGGAGAGGTCCTCGTCAAGGTCAGCACGGAGGAGTGCGTCATCCTTATGGCCCGCGATTACCAGCCCATGTCCGAGTTGCTGCACCGCTTTCCGAACGGCTTGACCCTGCAGCTCGCCCAGATGGTACCCAACGAGTTGCGGAAGTTATCCGAGTATCTGCTAAACATTTTCCAAGTCTCAGGGCAAGCAGGCGAGTGGATCATGGCGCTTGTGGAAGAGGAGATTGATGGCACACTGAAAGAGACGCCTGCCAGCCGGCTACGGTTCAGCAAGAGAATAGGTTCAACCGAATCGAACGACAATCAGTTCGGCTCCGCCAGCGATCGGGAGCTGTTCGTCAGAGACATGAACAACAACGCGAAGCTGGAGGCGAATCTCCTCTTCCGTGGCAACACCCTACTGACGAAGTCGTTGGATCTACACATGAAGCGATTAGGCAAGGAGTATCTCGAGGAGACCCTCAGCGACAAACTCAGAGAGATCAACGACAAAGATCCGGAATGTGAGGTTGACCCAAATAAGGTTTTGTCTCAGCATGAACTGGATCGAAACTGGAGGCGGCTGATCAACCTTACGGAGGATCTTTGGCGCGCCATATATAACTCGGTATCACGCTGTCCGCAAGAGCTGAGGCTCATCTTCCGGCACATTCGAGCGTGTGCCGAGGACCGCTTCGGCGACTTTCTGAGGACAGTCAAGTATAGCAGCGTATCGGGTTTCCTGTTCCTTCGGTTCTTTGTGCCGGCTGTCCTCAACCCGAAGCTGTTCGGTTTGATGAAAGGTATGCTCTATATCATTGACTGCTTGCAACTGGTATCTAACATCTCCTCTCAGATCATCCCAAACCTCGGGCCAGAAGAGCGTTCACCCTCGCGGCGAAGTCACTCCAGGGCCTGGCGAATATGTCTTCATTCGGCACAAAAGAAGCATGGATGGAGCCGATGAATGTGTTCCTAAATTCACATCGCCAGGAGTTCAAGACATATCTGGATAGTATTTGTTCGATCTCGTCTACCGCACCGGCAGCCCCTCCAATCCCGCCGTCATATAGCACGCCACTGGCCATCCTCCAGCGACTCCCACCCACGTCCCGTGAAGGGTTCCCATCACTGCCCTACCTGATCGATCATGCGCGCAACTTTGCTGCATTGGTCGACCTCTGGCTGGAGAATACGCGGAGCAATGCACACAACATCCAAACAACGGATGGCGATCTTCTCCGCTTCCACCAAATCTGCGTCGCCCTCCACGAGCGCACAACCGACTGCCTCAACCGCGCCGAACGAGCCGAGCGCCCGTCTTCGTCTCTGAGCGTGAAGTGGGAGGAGCTTGTCGAGCAGCTACAGGGCTCGGCAACCTTCGAGACAGGCAGAGGAGCGGCGACCAAGAACCGCTCCGCCATCAAAGAAGAGGGAAGGGAGAGCATGCCCAATTCCCCCGGCACGGGCGACGAACATTCTTCATCGTCCACGAGCACACCCATCACTATGAAGCCAGCCCGACAGCAAAAATCGCGCCACCAACAGCACTCCAGCATCTCTGCGTCTGCCAGCTCAGTGACCAGCAATGCCTCCAGCACAATGACCGTTCCCAACCCCTTTGGTCCCAAAGTCGCCCGCAGCGCCGGCTACGCGCCGTCCTCGTTTAACGACCCAAACTCGCTACCAGCCTCCACAAACGCCTCAGCATCCGCCTCCGCCGCCGAAGAAACACCCCCGGGCTCCAGCGACGGCATGCACATGGCGGGCCCACCGTCCTACCCGCATACCCACACACACCCGTCCGCCTCAACAGGCTCCTTCTCCTACTCCAACCCCAACATGCACATCAACACGCCGGCCATGCTCGCCTCGGGCGCCTTCTCACGCCCACCCCGCAGCGCAGGCGGCCAAAGCCTCGAAGGCTCCGACGGCGGAAACAGCATGGCCGAGGAAGAATACACCACCGCGCTCCCGGCCTTCTCCAAAGACGCAATGAAAGAGCGCAAGGAGCGCGGCTTCCGCATGCCGTTCCAACGGAAACGCAAAGACAAAGACCGCGGCGACGGCAAGGGCAAGGAACGAGAACGCGACCGCAGCCAAGGCAGAGAAGAAGGAGGGAGGAGCGGAAGCGCGCTCGGCGAGTATGCTAGTCATGGGAGCTTGAGGGGGAAAGTGACGGGCGGAGAGAGGGATGGTAGGGAGAGCCAGCGCGAGAGGGAGAGAGACGCTGCTGATTTCTGACTAGATGGTTGGTTTACCGGGCGGTATAGCATGAAGGCTGAGGGGGCGAAGCTGAGCAAGAGTGAGTTGCGGCGGAGGAAGAGCGCTGGGGAGCTCTAGGGGGCCTAGAGGAGGATTGTCTTTGACGATACTACTGCTTCGTCTGCTTTCTTGAGCATTTACGAGGGCGGGTTAAAAGCGTTGCGCCGTTGGTCTTTTACCATTTTCACGGGAGACAGGATGAGCGGGGAATGGGTTATGATCTGGGTGGGAATGTTGATTATGAATGTTGGGTGGATGGATTGATGAAAGCTTGGATTTTCGCAGGCAAACCAAACTCTAGACGTTCTTGTTCTCTCTAGTTAGCATGATTTGCGGGCGGTTTTTGTATAGCATGCGCTGCTGCTGCTTGGCTGGTTGGTTGCATGTGTATGGTGGGAAAAAAGAAACATCAAGTTTTTTCGTCTTCACTGTTGTGTTGTCTCGCGCGTGTGGGTGATGTGAGGTGGGTGGGGATAGGAGGGGAGGGAAGAGTGAACACCATGTGTGAGAGTGAAAACGGGGCTGTGATCAATGGGTTTTGGAGTTGCCTGGTTGGATTGAGTACCAGGGACTTGGACTGCCCATACTCATTTCGAGAGAGCAGGATGCAGGCTCAAAGGTATCAGATTCTTGATATATATGCTTTTAGTATTCAGGTCCGATGTCCAGTGGACCGAAATCCTCGCTGATGCCTCACAATCCCAAGGCCCACCAGAGCCTGGTCAACACCACTTCGCCACGCAATGCCCCTGTCATCCTGCAAGAGTCTAAGTCCTCAGTGCAAGGCCTCCATCTAGAAGTCAAAAGCATTCTTATAAGCCTTCTTCTCCCTCTCCCTCCTCTCCTTGACCCTCCGCTTCACCCCCTCCAACTCCTTGACCACCGCCGCATCCCCCGGCGCAAGCCCCCTCGCCATCTCCAAATCCTGCAGCGCCTCCTCCTCGTTCCTCTTGCCGATCCGCGCCTGCGCCCTCCTAAACAGTGCCTTGGCCTTATCCTTGTCTTGGATCCCCTCCACATCCAGCGCCTTGGTCGCGCTCTCCGCCGCCTCGGCAAACTGGCTCAACTTGTTCTGCAGCAGCGCGGAGTTGCTGTACAGAGAGATTTTGAGCGCATTGAGCGAGGTGCCTAAGGAGGCGTCGTCGTGCTCGAGTGGCACGGGGTACTCGTGCAGGTAGCGCAGGGCCTTCTGGTACTTTGCGAGGCCGAGGTGGAGGTCACCTTTCTTGAAGGCCGTGTTGCCGAGGTCTTTGAGGGTAGTTGCGATGGTCAGGATTTGGTCGCCGGTCCATTCCGCGTCTTCGGGCTTTTGGTCCTCGGGGTAGTCTTCGTAGGGGTCGCCGGTGGCGTCGGAGATCTTTTCGGTGGCTTTGTCGTAGTCGGCTCCGGTGAGCTCGCCGCAGTCTGGGAAGTAGTTAGTAAGGTGGAGATTGGTTTAGGGGGATGCGAGTGGGGGAAGGGAAGGAGACATACCCACGATGACGGCATCGTGCAAGGGCTTGTCGCCGCTCTGCGTCTTGAGGTTCTCGATCTGGCGCACGATGCTCTTGCCGTTGATGACTTCGCCGAAGACGACGTGCTTCTTGTCCAGGTGCGGTGTTTTGACCGTGGTGATGAAGAACTGGGAGCCATTTGTGCCTGGTTTGCGTTAGCCATGCTTTCTCATATCTCGACATGTTCACACTTCAATGACTTACCAGGCCCCGCATTCGCCATACTCAACAAGAAGGCCTTCTCATGTAGCTTCTCGAAGTTCTCATCCTCAAACTTCTCCCCATAGATACTCTCACCACCGGTACCATTCCCCGCCGTAAAGTCACCGCCCTGAATCATGAAGCTCTTAATCACGCGGTGGAAGAGCGAGCCCTTGTAGTGCAGCGGCTTACCCGCATTGCCTACGCCCTTCTCGCCCGTGCATAGCGCGCGGAAGTTCTCGGCTGTCTTAGGGACGATGTCGGAGTACTGTCTGTGTTAGTAAGAGAAATGAGAAGAGGGAGAGGGTGAGGACAGCTTACGAGCTCGAAGGCTATACGGCCGGCTTTTACGCCGCCGATGCTGACGTCGAAGAAGACTCGTGGACGCTCTGGGGTCGGTTAGCGGGGTTCTTCTGCTAACATGTCTTTTTGAAGCTCTCTCGAAGCTCAGAAATGCGATGCAGGCTGCAGTACTTACTTGTGTCAGCCATGGTTGTTTAGGTCTATATGGACTTCTGGAGTGGCTGTTGCGCAGAGAACCTCGAATTGACCTCTGAGATAGCTCTTTTCTTCGAAACCTGCCGCTGATGCTCGATCTGGTGGAGAGAATGCCTATGGCGCAGCCGTGAGGGAAATGTGTTGCAGCGAGGCCGAAGTAAATTAAAGCAGCTCCCCTCAAAGCTCCAGAAGTTTCCACAGCTTGCCGCGCCAAGAGCCGTCCCTGCAGGCAGCTGCGATGCGGCCAATTGCTAGCCGGTGCGTGAGCACACAAAATATTCCGGTGAGATCGCGTAGGATGGCTGATCGGGGTGAGCTAGATTTGCGAGGTAGCTGTACAGCTTGTCACTTGTGTCGGGGTGGGCATTTGTCATGGCACATCTGCTGTGCCTGAGCGATCTACAGGTGAGGGGCATGGCGGGGTATTTCTTGCCCGAGCGCTAGCTCACCGGCTCGTGGCTCGCAAACTTCGCCGAATAAGAGGAATTAAGCATACAATGAGGTGCGGGTTGCGAGATAATTCTAAAAGTTGCATTGTTGCTCCGCCGTTCGTGCTCCTACCATGCCGTTCCCTCCTACATGCTTCTTTGAAGAGTCCTCTCCTCGTCGTAATGCTAGGGTATTGTATGCTTTGTGAGAATGAGGAAATGGAAGGAGAAACACACGAATCCGAAATGCCCTGACCACAGTAACCCAAAGCCCATCGACAGAACCCAATGAGTATGCCAGCCTGCCGCCAAACCTCACCAAACCATCCCTCTAATTTTAGCGCACGGCCACCATGGAGAACGGGAGACACCTTGAGACGGCCTCGTTCTCATCGTAGTGGTGGGTGAAGCCCGCCTGCAGGACCCTCCTCAGCGCATTGAGACGCTGGAGCTTCCACCACTTGTCGATGATGACCTCAACACTGCGGTTGATCTTGACTCTCATCCGACCGCCACCATATGTCTTGCCAGTCAGCTCGTCGATGGCAGTCGAGTACTTGGGGCCGCGCGTTGGCTTCTCGACCGAATTGCGGATGTCGGCGAAGTTGGAGTGCAGGCTCTTGCGGTCCTTCTTCGACACGCGGCGGGAGGAAACGGTGGCGAGCTCGTCGAGCGTGTGCAGGAGCTGATCCGGACGTCTGTAGACATTGTACCGCTTGACCATGCGCTCGCCGTTGTGCATCTCCTCGTCTTCCTCGGAGTTGTCGTCGGACACCTCTTCGTCCTCCTCAAGGGGCGTGTACGATTTCTCGTACAGCAGCGCAATGTTCTCGCCGGCCGCGATCTGCACAGCTACATCTGAGCTCTCCAGCTGCTCGACGAAAGCATCCATCGCGTCTTCCGTCACATCTTCGACATCGTCCAGAGCAGTGGCCAGGAAGCCCCATTCTTCAAGGGCGGCAATCACAACAGCACCGGAGTCGTGGGCGTCGATGGAGAGACCGTCCGATTCGACGATTTCGAGGAACAAAGCCATGACCTCTGCGAGTTCATCCTCGGATGTTCCGCCGAAGAAGGCGGCCGTGCTGAGGGCGTGGATGGCGCCGATCTTGGCGGGGATGGATTCGGAGCTTGAAATTGTGCGCTTGAGCTGGTCGGCTACGGAGTCGTAGATGTCGTCGGAGTCGAGGGTGATGGTTGTGACGGCCAGAGCTGAGAATGGTTAGCTTTTGTGCTGGGAGATGCCGTGTAAGAGCGTACCTCGCAAGGCCGCGACTGTCTCGCGCTCCGTAGTCTCCGTCTTGATGCTCTTCAGAATCGAAGGGAGCACTGCGCTGATGTGTTGCTTCACTTCATCCTGGGCGAATCTCGCCATGAGCATGTGCGAGTAGGCATTCAGCGTCTCGGCGCGCCCCTCTGTGCTGCTGCGCTTCAGGTTCTCGATCTGTTCGATGTACGTCTGCAGCTGGGCCTTGTGTGCTTCGGCGGGGAGATCGAGCTCTTCGCCAGCCAGCAGGCCATCGATGGTTTGCGAGCCGCTGTGGAAACGTCAGCAAAGCGCGTCATGGCGGCAGTCGCGGGCGATGATGTCAGGCAGTGGCGCGAGCGCGTGGTGGCCCGCGAAACGTGGAAAAGTGGCAAAGCTCACCTCCAGGTGGTGTCGTCGCTGAGGTAGTCTTCATCGTCGGACGTCTGGCGGCTGGGATTCCGCGAGGCCGCGCGCGAGTGGGCGGGAGAGTTGAGCGTCGAGTTGTTCTTGGACGCCTGGGCCGAAACCTGAAGCGAGCGGGCTTTCCGCGACGTCGTCTTGTGGCTCTCAAGGGCGCGTCTGCGGAGGTCGCGCATGGTGAAGCCGAGTCAGAATTCTTGTCCAAAATCTGTAGGGGCCTCCAGGAAAGGAAAAGGTGGTCGAGCCGTCTATAAGGCTGCAGGTTGATGTGCTGGCGGGCGCGTTCACCGACTCGTAGAATGCGGGGGACCGGGGTTTGGATATTTGGAGTGCAGCTATTCCAGAGGCAAGGAGTCGCGGTACGTGTTGGTTAAGTGGAGGAAGTGTTGGAGAGACATGAGTCAAAAAGTTTCTCAAGAGGCAGCGAGGGTATCGTGGGCGGGCGTGGAGCGGCGAACAATAGGACTGTGGATGGGGTGAATGGGTGAAAGATTGGGGAGAAAACCGTGGGCTGCCAGTGTGGGCATCGGCATGCTTTGGGAAGCACTACCGAGGCCACCGCATCCATGCATCATCCATGGATCGGCCGTTGCCACATGCCCAGATTGCGGCACGTCACCACGTCACCTGTTTGCTGCATCCTGTTCAACGCGCATTTTATCTTGACATGGCATTCTCGACTCTGGTTCATGATGTGGAAGAACAGGCTCCAGAGATGATGGCGATTGGTCTGAGCCTGAGACCAGCCCTATCCAGTGCTTCATGCTTCCATTAGAGGGTTGGTCGGTCAAAGCCTCGTCTGCTTACCAGTCCTCCTCCCAAAGCAGGCACCGTTAGCCGGTGTTCCTCACTGAAACTGGGCCTAACCGTCTCATTCTCACTTAAAGTAGGCTTCGTGTTCGCATGCCATGCAGTATTCGTCGGCTCCTGCTCCTTATTCGAAACCGACTTCGCCCGTCCTTCGTCTTACCGCAAATAGGCAGCGCTGGTTCATCTCCATCTTTTCTACGCGAAGGCATACTCAGAGGCACACTCGCTGTCCCATGTCAGGTCTACTTGAAAAACAGCCCATACTTACTAGTTAGCAGCCACTAGCCATTTACCCCGGCAGGCGACGACAACTCTAATGACGCGCTCATCTTCTCATACCTCCCAAGTTAGTCAGCCACCCACGGCGACACGCTCGCTCCCCACGGCCGGAAACCGCCGCGGGAATACCCACTCGCCCTTCTCGCACGAGTTTCGCAGTCCTTTCCCCTTCACTACCTCACCTAGCCACTCGAGCATCCCGCCAACTACCCAGCCGGCAAGCTTCATGTAGCGAATTTCGCTTGAAACAAACCCAATTCCTCTCCACCAACACTCAGCTGCCCGGTTGCGGATACCGAACCCATGCCCTCTTATAACTTCAGCCACACCAGCTGTTCACAGTCAGAAGCCCCTCAGCCCTCCAATTGGCCGGCCCTACGTGATCCCACATTTCTCGCTCGAGAAGGAGCATCAGAGTGATGATACCAGAGCCACGCCACATTGCATGCCGGCCAAACAGGCGAGGCGCACGCATCCGATCGCTCGGTGCGCGACGCCGACCTTACAGTACGGTACATACGCTGCCCGGAACCTTATGCTGACGTCGCCTGCTCATTCGACTGTTTGCTGGAAGATGTAACAAGCAGGATTCCTGGGGGCATGGGCCGAGAGTTTGGCATTCGGTTGGCAATGGATGTGACTGTGCCGTGACTAACATCGTAGGGTGGTCGTCTATGCGGTCGCGGGCGCGTGGGCCGCCCTTCTAAGACACCCTGACACCACTAGGGGCTGTTTCTTGAGCGCTGAAAAGCTGGGTGAAGTCATATGCTGACAAGTGTTGCAGCACATCTGTATAACTCGATTCTAAAATGCAATGCTCGCGCGTGTAATCGCTATAGCCAATGCCAGTGTAGAAGTGAAAAACTCCCCCAGATCCCCGGTCAATGCAGTGCAGTGCCCCCAAATCGCCATGCTATGCAGTGTAAACAAGATGTTGTTGTACAGCGTCCGTGTATCCATCCCCCGACTATGCGAAAACGACAGTCCAGAAATCATGATATGCTCCCGTGTAAATGCAGAGAAACCAAACTGAGAAACAACAAACGGCCAAGCCTCTTCCGCCGAACGAGGTCGACCATGCGGCCGGCACGTGGAACAGCGCGGACCGTGCTTCGAAACGCGGGTCTGCCGAAAGCACACACATCGGAATGCGCGTGCGCGACGACTAGCTCGACAAAGTCCGATCGGTTTGCCCTCAAGAATGCCTTACCGCAGGCAGGCGTCGACCTCGGTTTCGGTCATCTGGTCGGTCGGATTGGTTAGGTCGTCCTAAGATGGGAAATGTGTAAATGCCAATAACCAATGCTTTGCAAGGAAAAAGATTTGGAAAATGCGAAAATGCGAAAATGCGCCTTCTCACCGCACCATGCTCCACTCAGCCAGCTCCTTCTCCTCCTCCTCTTCCTTCTTCTGGCTCCCCACCACCACCACCACCGCTGCCTCTACCTGCCGGTTTTGTCGCGGGAGCAGGAGGCCGGTGTCTCCTGCCACCTCGCGTCCGCTTGCTCACCCGGTTCTCCGTCCTGGACATGTCTCAGGAAACGTGCTGCGGACGCGATAAGTGGAGTGGGGATTACTGGTAGTTTGGCAGGCCCATGGGGTAGGCGCTGCGTTCGCCGGGCTTGCGCTTGGGGATGTCGATGTGATGGAAGTTGCGGAGGTGCTCGACGAGGTGGTCGCGCCGCGTGAAGCCTTTGTCGCCGACCCGTGTGCAGTTCTTGACCGTGCAGGGGAAGTCGGGGGTCCCCATGCCGTGGACGGTGGATTGATGGCGCTGGAGATCGGCCAGGCGCGTGAAGTTTGCGGTTGAGGTGCAATTGGGGACATCGCACTTCCATGTCCTACTGATTCTGTTAGCTTGTGCTTGTAGTAGCCTGAGTGACTGCAACGGAAGGTGTAAAGGCGTAGATATGGAGGCACTATCGCATAGGTAATACACATACCTTGGACTTCTGCTCCTAGATGAGTGGTTAGTCCCTAGTCCTGCCCATCATCAACGCGGTCGAGATTAGCACTTACCGGTTATCTGGCATGGCGGCAACGTTGCCACCCATGTAGTTGGTGCCATATGCCGATGCTACAGGCGTGGCATTTGGATAGCTTGGGACAACAGGAGCAGCTTGTGCATAGTAGTTATCGGGGACGATCTGATACGGTTGCGGTGGAAAGCATTGATACTGGGCGTAGTAGGCGTTGATCTGCGACTGTGTGTACTGCGGCGTCCCGTACGAGGAACCGTGGGCGTAATAACCAGATTGATCAGAAGACTGCTTCATGCCGAAGAGTTAGCAGGCGAAGGACGCAGGTGAAGAAAGGGACGTGGGGTGTAGGGCTGAAGGCGTACCCCATAGCCAGACATAGTCGGAGATAGGTATTGCCGAGTGGGCGAAGGAATTTTAACGTAAAGAGCGGGAGTGGTGGGGCGATGTAAGTGGCGGGCCGACAACGGGCGCAAGGTTGGAGTATGCTGTTCTTCGTGCGAGTGAAGCAGACGATGGATGCCTTTAAGTGATGGGTAATCTGTCTTGGATGTGTTGATGTGTGCTCGATGGCTGCCTTGAGTGATGCTTCTCGCACGTAGAGCGTACTGGCGTTTTATATTAGGCCATTGTCCTCTAAGATCTTTCACTGCCACCCCTGGTCTCAGTCAAGTCGTGAGGTTCACATACAAAGCTTTCTGCCATTTTGGGAATACTTCGGTCCGTGGCTGGTGAAGGGGCGTCCCACGAAGAACCCCCACAAATCCTTACAAAATTTGGGCGGTCTGAGAGTGTGAGTCCGAAGAGGCTGACTTATCGGTCTACTACTCGATGGGAATAACAGTGTTGCTGTGCCGTATGAGATCGGGTCAGAAGGATTATTCGCCTTGGGGACGTTGAGGCTATGTAGTGACATGACCATCTTATAGATATAGATCTGCAAGCCCGCTTTAGGATTAGGCCAGCTTCCCGGGCGAAAAGACCTGGGGATGTGCGAAATGAAGATCCAACGGTCCGTCCCAAGGAGTGCACCATAGACATAGATACCGAGGCGGTGGCTCAAGAATCCGTAAGAGCCTTGCGCAAGGACACACTGTAGAGACCGTCGAGATGATCCTCCCGTCCGAATATTCCTCCCGTCTTATGGTGGGCAATCTAACCCAAACCATTTGCGAACTAGATGGTCTTGACCATCTAGCACGACCTAGTGGAAATACGGAAAATCCGGTTCACAGCGCCCAAGGGAAAACGTCCAGCGCGACCCCAGGGCTAGAGCTCTCCGGTACTAAGTACGCTCACCGCTAGAGAACAAGGCAAAATCCAATGTTGCCCGACAGGTTGCGTATCAGCTCCTGACCGCCTGTGCGTTGGTTCGAGATGATGCCAATTTTCGTGCAGGTTGCCCGGCAGCGGGGCAACGGCGGCAAGTATGGGAAGACACGTTTTCCAGAAGGTTTCCTATACCGCGGAGCAGACGCTCAAGGTTTCTAGTTTCCCGCTACATCCTACCTTGGCCGGACATTCGCGGGTCCGAGGCGGGCACTAAACAGAGCAATTTGGCAACGAGGAGAGGCAACTCCCGTCTATGTGACGCATTTTTTTAGCCACGGGCGCGTCGACACCGAATCCCAAGTCGACTTCTCTTGTGCTTTCCAGGTTATGTGCAGGGCACTGGCACTGTCATCAAACGCCCGGCCCCTGGCCGTTTCTGATCGCTTGCACTCGTCTACGGGCTGGGCGAAAAGCCTACTGGAATATGTGAGGTACTAGGAAGGTGAGTCTACCCGGGTACCGCCGCTGGAGAAATCATACTCACGGGTGTTCGTGCGAGTGTCGCACTATAAGTCGGGGAATCGGACGATCCGAGTATAAGAGGGTGATTCTCCACGTTCACAAGTGCCACTGCCACAAAGGTCGGGTTGGGCTCCGGCTCCTGGTGGGGGCCGCTAGGACGAACCAATCACAACGCGGATCGGTCTAACTGCAATATTAGGTCAGAATACGCCCGATCATGGCGTTGAGAGCTGAAGGTTATATCACAAACCCTAGATCGCAACGCGAGTGAGCAGCCTGCAGGCAAGGCAGCCTTGTGTGAAAGGATCTAGCCCATTTGAGCCGCATCTGCCGATCTGCACATGTCTCACCGCAACGTGTCGGGCCTCATCAATCAGACACGGTGCTTAACGCGGATTCAAGGGACTTGGCAAACTGCTCTCCACCCCGAAAAAGGACCGCTACAAGCGGCATCCATTGGCAGACTACCTAATACCTCATACAGAACCGCACCATTATCAATACGAACAAGACTTGGCGACAGCCAGGAAATCAGAGTTCGTCCTCCAGGAATTTGTAGGCGAAGCGGAAATCCGCTTTCCGTCGATTCATCCTAGGAGAGGTTAGCGCATGTTCTGAAATGAGGCGTAGCGGTCTTGGCCACGAGGGTTAAGCATTGGGGTCAATGCGAACAAGGAGCGGGACAACGGTGAGGTGAGGACATTAGGTGCTTACCACGTGCTCTCGTAGTCAAAGAACCTGTAGGTACCCTGCTCGTAGTCTTCAGTAATGGCTTTAGGCTCCTCGTGGCGCTGGAACCAGGTTTGATACTGCTTGTGGAACCGCCAGCTCTGTGATTTGAGCGCCTTTGCTGCAAGATACTGCTGGTATGTCCCTTGTCGGTAGTAGAAGGCATAGAACAGAGCATCCGTCTCGATACGAGAGTACAGGCGAGGGTCGTCAAAGATAGCCAGCGGCTCCTGTGGATAGTGAGAAGGCGTGTACGGATAGGGATTCTGGGGTCTGTAATGTCGCGGTGCTTCCGTGTCGGCCGAGTCGGGCGCCGTGGCCATTGAAGATGCAAGCATACGCTCGTCCGGAGGCTTGGCCGACGAGGCAGTGATGTCCTGTTTCGTGGCTTCGAAAGAGTCGAGGAGATCCTGCAAGCTGGAAGGCAGGTGGTAGACCGATTCCTCCTCTTCCTCATCGACATGTGACTCGCCGTTGGTCAGTGGTGGAGTTGCTGACTGTGACTCCTCCTCTTCTACTCGATCGGGGGCCGAAGCCTTTCTGCTTGATCTATTTGCGTCCTCCGACGAGGTGGCACGTGACGAAGAATCCTTCTCCTGTGGGTTTGTGGCTGGAACGCTTGCTGCGGCGGACGGAGATTTTCCGGTTTGCACTTGCTGCGCAGAGTCGGCAGTCGTAACCTGAGGCCGTGATGCGGGCTGAGGGTGGGACGAGGCAGGAGATGCCGTTGCGCTTGTCCGTGCACCAGCTCCCGGAGCTAATCCTGACTGTGCCGTGCCCGCCCCGGGTGGTGGTGGCAGAGGTGCGATTCCGACCCCATTCTTGTCGCTTGCAGCGGCCGCAGCGGCCGCCGAGGCATACTTTAAAGGCTCTCCAGGTGTTCGTGTTGGTAATGGAGCAGGTTTCATAGCATTTGCTGCTGAGCTTGAGACACCAGGTAAAGGCGTGTGTAGCGTTGCCAGTGCAGGTAGAGGGGACTTGAGTTGTGTCGACGGTCGGCGTGCACCTGTTTGGCTTGCTTCTGCGGATTTTGATTTTGCCCCGAGACTCGTCGTCCGTCCTTCCGTCTCTGTGGTGTCGTCTTGTATCGACTGAGTGTCTTGCGACGACACGCGATCGGCATCCGGTCCCATGCCATAAATGGCCTCCTCTTCCTGCAGGTTGAGCTCTTCGTATATTGTTTCATCCTCCATGAAGTCGGGCTCCTGGTTGTTCTCCACATAGTACTTGATGCTCTCCTCCAGCTCTTTGACCTGCTCGGTTTCTACGTTGCTGTTTTCCAGCGCCCTTTGCAGCAATTCCAGCTTGCTCTGGTGCCATTTGTGCCGGTCCGCGCTCTCTTCCAGTTCCGCTATCCGGTCCGCCTTTGACGTGTCCTTCTTGCCCTTCTTGACGGTGGCTTGCAGCTGTTCGACCTCAGCCTCGATGGTCTCCACTTGCCGCTCGAGCTCCTCGTTCATGTGCTGCAGAAATTCGATTGCCTCCATCTTCTCCTTGTCTTTGGGGTCGAGTTTCGACGCTAATTGCAGGCCTTCTTTGGAGTATGCCTTGGTCTTCATTTCCTTCTCCACAGCCTTGAAGCGCTCCATTTGCTGCCCACGGTTAGTACTCGAAGGCGGTATATCCGCCGGTGATAGCGCACCGTTTCTATCAGCTTCCGCTTCTCCATCAGCGGCTTCTTGTCCTTGACGTCGCTCTGGGCGTGCCACGTCTTGATCTGGTCTCGCGAGCGCTGGAGCTTCTTGATCTCCTTTTTCAGCGAGTCCTCTAGCTTCTCCTTCTGTGCCATGTTCGTTGTCTGGTGGAGCTTCTCATAGATGCCCTCAAAGATGGCGACGCCCTCGTCCACCTTCTTGAAGCATTTATCGATCTCCATCATGAGCTTTCGTGCTGCCATCGTGTCGGCGAGCCTCGTGCGCGAGGGCGGGCGTCGGACCTAGTGTAGGGGGGTGAATTGCTCGTGGGTGAGATGAGCGGCTCGTTCCTCGGCGAGCGCGCAATCGTGTGGTGTTGTGCGATGGGCGGCGGGTTGTTTGTCGTTGACTGGCACGGGGAGGTTGTGAGGAGCCCCAGCTGTACGTAGCGCGATTCGGGCCTAGCGGCAGATGATCGACCACTAGCGGCTTGGCAGCGAGGCACGTCCCATTTTCGCGCGACTTGGGACGTGAGGACGCGCTGCGCGTTTCATGCCATCATGAATATCGAGCTACGCATAAAGGACGGGTAGTACATCGTGAAAAAGTGGTGCTTGGGATTCGCATATCTCTTGTTGCGCGGTTGAATCGAGGTCTCATCTCGCTCTTGCACCTGTCTCGCCACCCTGAGGCATACACCATCAGTCCCTGCCAACATGAGAAGTACGTCCTCCGCATCGTCAGAATGAGGACACGATACTGATTCCGTTCAGCTGTGCTCCAGAGAGTAAAATCCGCCTCAGTGACCGTAGACGGTCAATTGATCTCCTCCATCGGCAAAGGCCTCCTTGTGCTCGCCGCGATATCCAAGGATGACACAGAAAAAGACGTCCAGTCGATGGCGAGCAAGATACTAAAAGCCAAACTATGGGACGATGAAAGCAAGGATCCGCCTGCGCGTGTAAGTATCTCTGGGATGGCCCCAGGTCTTGCCGATCCTCATTCGACGCAGTGGAAGAAGGGCGTAGCGGAGATCGAAGGAGAGGTGCTCTGCGGTACGGTTACATCAGTTGCTGAAAGCGTGTGCACTGACCAAATGTAGTCTCTCAATTCACACTGCTGGCATCCATGAAGAAAGGCAACAAACCCGATTTCCACCAGTCTGCGGCGGGCCTCCAAGCGAAGACCCTCTATCAAGCCTTCTTCAAGAAGGTGCAGGAACTCTACGAACCTGACAAAGTCAAAGATGGCATATTTGCGGCCATGATGGACGTAGCACTTGTCAATGACGGGCCGGTAGGTATAGACTACACCTGCCTGGACAATGAGGTACATCCTCGGATCCTCTATGCGCCTACTCTTCCATCTTGATCTTGAAATTTATGCTAATTCTCATGTTCAGGTCACCATCCAAATCGATACCAATCCCCCTAAGATGGAAGACCCGACGTCTCTCGGCACCCCCGGCAGCAGTTCCGCTTCGACGACGATGGATGTAAATGATTTGGTCAACAACATGGCTAGGATCACAAAGGAGTTCAAGATCCCCGCAGAACTACTTGAATAGTCGAGGTATACATCATAGACAACATAACAGCAGCTCGGCTTCCCGTACCCATGTTGCTGAATGAGACGCCTTCCTTTGTCATGGACCGCATACGATATGCGCCAAAGACCAAAACAGTCGTACAATAATGAGCCTAAAGGTCTTACATATGTTACTGTAAGGTGAGTGCTCACGCTGGCCCGGCGGGAGGCATTGACTGAACTCATGTGTCTAGCCGCTTTTTCAGCGCCTTTTCTGCTCGGAGCTGGTTATGTTGGGTTGCAACAGCCATCTGACACTTGTAACGGACGTGCATATCTTAAAATGAACGCTAAAGCTACTCTTATATAACTTGACGGCACTTGTAGCGCGCAGTCCGCTCGATACTGAGTTGCAAAGTCTCCTTCGCTCTCTTACCCCTTCACAGTCCCAAGCCACAGCTTGAGATACCCTCGCTATACCACCAATCAGCATTTTTTGCGATACAGATTGGCATGCAATCTTCGCATACACCTCCCGCATCGGGTCTAGCATCTTGCCCTACCTAGGTATGAATCCCCCTCAACACTAGACAGCGTTCCCTCCGATGTCTATCTGGACCTCGATCGCTTGCGATAAGCGTCACCGAGATGCTTGCCGATGTGGGCGGTATAAGTAGACCAGTAGGGCTAGTTGTAGGCGATATGTTTGATGAGAACCACCTCCTATGACATAACATGACAGACGCAGCTTACCCCCAGCAAGGCTTCAACAATGTCAATCGTTACAAACACCAAGGTCAGCCTCTAGCCCTCAAAACAGTACATAGGAGCTCACCAGTATACTAGCGACCTACGACACCGACACAATTCACACGATCGTCAACACCACCCCAGTCCTACATGTCTCCTTCGTCCCGGACCCGGCCACACTGATTCCCGTCGTGCTCCCCATGATCGGTCAGATGGGCCTCTCTCCGACCGACGCCGCAGCCGGCGAAACAGCGTGGTCCTGCTACCTCCATGGCTACGTCTCCTCAAGGCTTATGAAGCTGGCCTCGGATGCCGTCGACCGCGGTGAACCGGGTCTCCCGCTATGCGTTGCGGCCACGAAAGTCGACGGCTTCGTCCTAACGCTCACTCCCAACTCACACAATTATAACTATCGCAGCGCCGTTCTCCACGGCCACGGTACCATCGTCACTGATACGGATGAGAAGCTCTGGGCCATGAAGCTTATCACCGACAGCGTTGTTCCGAACCGCTACGAAAACACCCGTGTGCCGCCTGACGGAGCAGAGATGCAAAGTACACGAATTCTGAAGATGAAGATCAGTGGCGCGAGTGGGAAGGTGAGGATTGGTGTTCCGGAGGATGAGCGGAAGGATCTGAAGAGGGAAGATGTGCTGGATAATGTATGGACCGGGGTTGTGCCGGTGTATGAGAAGCTGGGAGAGCCGGTTCCAGGGCCGTATAATCGGGTTAAGGAGGTGCCGGAGCATGTTACGGCGTTTGTGAAAGGGGAGAACGAGAGAAGGGAGAAGTATGCAGTGGAGATTGCAAGTATGCCTGCGCCACCGAAGCGGGTGAAGAAGACGGAGGAATAATATAGTGCGGTACGTTGTTATATCAACTACCCTCCTTGACTAATATTGCCCATGTAATATATTGACTATTTACAATAGGCTATCCAGATTGTAGACAGCTCGGCCAAGGCCTGGGTACTCTTCAACGGTCGTGTCTCAGGGTTGATTATGTGAATCATCGCACCTAGATCGACGGCTTACTTCCCTCCCTGCGCCTTCTCCCATCCATCCATGAACTCCTTCCCCGTCATACACCACCCCCGTCTATTAAACACCTTTTCACAGAGCACATCGTGCAATCCCTCCTCAGGATCCATACAACCGTCCTTGACGACAGTGACCACGTACTCATTATCACACGCCGCAAGCGCTGTCCTCATCACACACCCGCTGGTGCTCAGTCCTGTCAATACCAAGCTCTGCACGCCCTTCTCCTTCAGCCACTCCTCCAGTCCTTCGCTCTTCAGCGCTGACACGTATCCTGCTGTCCGAATAAAGTTGACATCCAGGTCCGCTGGCTTTGATGTCAGGATGGGATACTCTTCGCCTTCGGAAGATTTCATGGTTGATAATGTGTTGACGAGGCTGGCGCGGTCTTTTGCGGTGGGGAATGGTTTGTTGGTGAGCGAGACGAGGCAGTGGAGGACGGGGATGCCGTGGGATTGTGCCCATGATCGCATGTTGGCTGCGACTTCGACAGCTGCTTTGGCCGCCGCGCCGCCGACTTTGTCGACGAAGAGAGCGTGAAAGTCGAGCAGGAGGAGAGCTGTCTTGCCTGGCCCGTAGGCGCCTGGGCAGGAGATGTCGGTTTTGTCAAAGGCGTTGGCCATTGTAGTATTGTTAGGGAGCAATGAAGACGTGGGTTTCTCGCTGGTAATTTTATGCCGTTTGACAAATTAGAGCTATGAATTGCTCGAGTCTCAGAAGGATTTTATGTGGCCTAAGTCTAAGAGAATTGCCGGACATGGCGTAGGTATGCGCGAGCTCGGTCGGGGATAAGCTTGGCTCCGAGAGCATGCTGATTGGTCAATGGCAAACGTGGATCGAAAAATCGGGATTGGCTACTACAAGGTAAGAGCAACACAGATGGCATGTAGTATGTCTTTGTACGAATATATACGCCGCTGACTGAGAGGTTCCTGACCTAGGGTGCAAGTACCGCGAAGGACCGCGAGATTCCATATCCATTACACACCGAGACAACTAGACCCAGTAGCTCTCGACAGCCTCTAAATCCAATTGGAGTACCCATAGTTGCGAGTGGCAATTCTAGCTATTCTTTCGGATGTGGCAACTCATGGTACAACGTTCTTCTCCATCACCATTCACTCTTGTCCCATCGTCATCCCCCAGACCTATGATAACCCCCATATCTCGCCTGCTTTCCGATCACTCCACAGCCGAGGGTCACATGCCATATCTATCGGCCATTTTCTCAGTTCTTTGAGCTCCGCATAGATCTCTGGGGTAAAGTCGTATAATAAAACTCTACAGACACAGACTACGGCTGAGCTAAGTACGATCGAACTAAGTACTACTAATATAAAGTAGAGGATGGTCAGTGTCCGGCGGTCGCTGAGACTCTGCCCCACCTTATCAGCAAGAGAGGCGGCAAAGGCGTAAATAAATACAATCAATGAAAGCACGATCATCCTCGTAACGCCGGTATAGAGTGTATCGGCCCGGAACAGCCACTCGGCAAAGGAACGAGTGAAGCATGTAATCTTTCCCACGACCAGAGCGCAGTGAAGCAAGCCATCGCAGAAGAGTCGATATTTCCAGGGGGCCCCGAATTTCGAGGTGCCAGTGTTGTCGTTGGTGACTTCCTGGGTGCCCCTCAACGCAAGAATCAGTGCATCCACGGCCACTGGCTCATCGAGCATTTCAGATCGGATTTCTTCACCAACACTCGTAAGGATACGGATACTGAGGATCACAAGAAGTAAAATAAAACCCGCCAACTCGACGATCCGCTGATCCGATCTCGTCACAGCGTCCTGATCGGAACGACGCTTCCACAAGTAGATCGTGCCCACACACTGAGTCAAGCCTCCGAGAAGAACGGTAATTCTGCCCACTCGGGATGCGACAATTTCTTGACGTTTTCTTGTTGATACTTCGGGCGCCGTGGTCTGTTGCTCGGCGGCTTGAGACCCCGACGCAAACTGTTGATCATCGGAATCAGTCGCTAGCGTCTTTGCCAAGAGGAGCGCGAGTAAACAACGCACGATCTTGGGGTTGAAGTCGTGGAACACCAAAGCATGGTATAACCAAGTGATGGCGATGATCGCGAAGGCCAAGCAGTAACGAAGGACGAATAACAATGGCGTTGCGAGTTGTAAAGGCAGTTGGCAGGTGAGAATTCGATCGCCTCGAATGCTCAAAAAATGGCAGTACCAGATCGTGGTTGTGAAGTAAGCGACGAAAAGACTTTTCCAGATTTCGACGGAACCGCGACGGTCGTCTAGCGGACAGAGGATGATGTCTGAGTCAGCCATGAGAAAGAAGAGAGCTAATCACTAGGCCGCTGGGGTCTTAATGAATGAGCGAGATATAAAGCAGGCAGCACAGCCGCACAGCGCTGCATTCACAGAACGCCATGGCGATTTTCCGGCGCCTAAGAGATTCACGAATAGATATGGCTTCACTGATTCTTGAGGCCCACCGCGTGTTTCTATGCCCGATGCAACGCATCAACTGGTTCGAGTGGCTTGCAACACCTGTGAGTCCAGTCAGTCAGGAGCGTCTATTATCGCGAGTCAGAAACCTGGCTGTTCCGTTGAACGTAAAACACCGTGATACGTATTGAGCGGCCACGGCAACAGATGCAGGTGCTCTCGCAATTGCCCTTAAGACCAGGGTAGCACATATTGAGATGAGGAAACCCGTGGAAAATGTATTCGAATGCTTCTCCACCCTGCGTCTCTGTCCATATGATAAGGGCACGCTGCATTATGGGTCAAGGATTTGACCTGAAGTAGCTTAGCGTAGAAACGCCGATACACTATATCCATCTCATGTGGTTCTTGTGGTCGTGCCACTCATTTTTGTAAGCTTGAGCGATAATGTACACTTTGGGTTTGACTGGGATTGACAGTCCTGGGCGAGGCTGCATAGGCCATTGCGGCGCTGCTACCGCTGTTCTCTTTGGTAAAAGGTATATGGATTTCAATCATGAGCAAGAGCTCCTATTCACTATTTTGATCACGGATCAGGCAGACCTCCACCTCGCAGAACACATCACACTTGTGTAAACGCTTTGGGGGAATGAAAAGTATCCCATGGAATGATATATTTAATGGCCGATTCTCTGCGGATCCAGAGACATTCCATTGAAGCTGAATCGAATGTCCGGAAAGCGAACCCTCCTTACCAGCTTCGCCTCACGTCGAATTTGTCTCTGTATCTCGCAGAATCTCTTGGTGTTGTTGATTCTGTCGACTTTCGTCTTCCCACGAGGGCCTCTTGCCTTAGCGAACCCCTCGATCTTGCCCTAACGCTCGAACGAGCCCTGAATCATCGCCTGCTTGAGTGCGGGCAGCTCATTGAACCCCTCCTTGTGCAAAATGTCGAGTAGGTCAAAGGGTGAACGTGCGTGACGTGAGGCGTCATGCTTTTCTAGGGCGCGACATCGTGGGATCGCACGGGCCACTCCTAGCGCACCAAGTGCTCTCTTCGGTGATACAAACTCATCAATTGATGCTTTCGCTGTCGGTGGGAATTAGATGAATGCAATGGTACATGTCAGTACCGAGGCGAGGCAAGGGCTTGTTGCTTTTTGTTATATTTGCTCGTGAAGCTCTGCATTGCATTCGCAGACTTAATAAGATACATTGACTTCCTGAGAGCCTCTATAGCGAGCCAGTCACCTAGCAGGTCGCCGTCGTCTAGGCATAGTCGTGATGAGAACCGAGAATTCAGGACCTCCTAGAGGTCAAAGTGGTTAAAGCAGTCAGCTCTTTTCATGTATGGAGAGGCAATTTCACCGGGAAGGGGAAAAAAAAAAAGAAAAAAAAAGAAAACGGAAAGGACAGAGATACCACGTCTGTTCAGTGTACACCTGAAGGGCTCAGTCCATGGGCCAAGAAGAAGTGAAGCCGAACGCGCTTTACCTTGCTGGGGACGGATCTGCGGGTCTGTTGACCCGGACAGCGTTTCCCGGCCGTTTGAAAGCATCGGCACGCAGATTCAGTGAGGGATCAAAGTGTCTAGACGATGAAAACGAGGCGCAGGATGGGGAATGTGGATTAATTGTCTTGAACTTCGCATGCCACGGATCTTTGTAGGATATTCTGGTGATTATATAAGTCTGTCTCCATTAAGACTAGTTCGAATGCAACTTTTTCCGACGCGTCGAGGCGAGGCGCGTACCAACCTCAAGATCACCCACTGTCCACGGACTCCTCCTGTGTCGTAATTGGCTCTATTTGCACGACTGACAGCTGCGTTTCTCTTCTGTATCCCATCTTAGCTTGCCTCGGAGTCTCCAGGACGGGTCCAGGTCGGCTGAGGGGTTAGTATTGGACGAGGCGATCAAATAATGCGAAACCAACGTTTACGATAAGCAGTAACAAGGCAAGAACAATTTACAGTAGATGTCCACTGGGGAAAGTTGGTCACGATCCAATATGATGGTGTAACCCGCATGATACCAAGTATAGGTACGAATACGAGGCCAAGACGAGCTGAAAAGTGCGGCTTCGTACCCTAGGGTATCGTGCGCGAACAGCCCAGCCTCGCAGAAATCCACTCGCGACCTCCATGTCGTGCACTCACGAGACGGAAAACAAATCGATATTGCTCGTGCCGGGTTTTGTTGAAGAGTACGAGACAGCTTGCTCTGTGGTTCCGTTTGTTCAGCCTCTTGTGGACCAAATTCTGATTGGGCGACGCTCTGCACAATCGCCTTGCCGCTCCCTTGGTGGCGTTTCTAAGGTTCATACGGCGTTCTAGCCCCCGGAGATGTCTTTGCTTTTAGAGTTGGCCTCCTGGCAGAGCCCCCTTTGCTTGCAGGTCCCGTTCACACCCTCGAAAGTGACGCGGTTACGCTGTTTCCTTCCCTTCCTCGTTCTCAATTTACTGATCTTCACTCATGTAGTACTCAAAGATGGCCTCTATTGAAGGCGTATCATTTGATGTAAGTTCACAAGATCCGGATGTAGCCGCTCGTTTCCATGTCCGCGGCGCTGACCCACACAGTTTGAGTCTCTACAATTCTCTCGCACGGTCCTTTCTAGCGTTGGAGGGTTCTCTAGTCCTACGAAAAGAGGCATACACAGCTTGCAGGCCCTCCTTACGTCCGTGCGAAAGTTGAATCTTGACACCTTTGAGGGGTCATCGTTCACGTTTGGTGCCAATGCACTTGGCGAAGGTGTGTCGTACAAAGTATGGCGCTGCCATCACCGACCGAAAGGCGTGGTCTACGCAGTCAAACAGATCAAACTGCCGTCTGCTGAAAGTGATATGCAAGCGTTCCAGCGGCAGATCGGATGCATTCTCAGAGATGTTGAGGAAAGTCTCCTTTTGACTGTCCCTCTGCGATACGATTCTTAACGACTTCTAGGTCATGGCGGGACTTAGACGCCACCCAAACGTATTGAACCTGCTAGGTTATGGCTGGGATCATAAAGCTGGAGGAGTCCTGCCTTTCCTAGTCACCGAATTTGCCCCTGGCGGGACTTTGCGCCAGTTCTTGCAGGTAAGTGTATCGCATGCGGTCTGTAGTAACAGCGCGGCACCTAAGATCACAACAGGATCACAAGATACTAGCCGAAGAGAAGATTATACTGTGCCAAGATGTCGCTCGAGGTTTGCATGGACTGCATGTCAGCGGCATTGCCCATGGAGACTTGAAGTTGGACAATGTCTTGGCCGCAGCTATCCCGGAGAACCAACACAGAGGCGACGAGTCTGACATTCCTGATGTACAAGCTAGAAGATTCGGCGTGGTCGCTCGTATATCAGATTTTGGCCATTCACTTCGCATTCTCTACAACGAAGAAACTCCAGAAGATCTTCAGAGGTATGGGGGCACGCACATCTACAATGCCCCAGAGGTGCAAGCATCCAATGGAATTCCGGATGCCAAAATCAACTTTCGAAAATGCGATACTTGGGCACTGGGCTTGCTGTGCTGGGAGACATTTCGGGACGGCAAGCCATATTATCATAGTGAATTCAGCGAGTCCATGGACAGCGCCAAAGGATGGAGTGGCTCACGCTCGACTGCCAGCACACATGCATCAAGCTCCGTGGACATTGGCGAATTGATGAGCATGAGTTCGCAGTTCTCTGCGCAGGCAATGAAAGAGACGAGAAAAGCCGTGGATATGCGCTTGGACAGTGCGACTCTCTTAAAACTAGACACTGTTTTTAGGCGAACACTAGTAGTGGATCCTGAAAGGCGCATCGCCGACATACCCTTTATACCATTATTCTCACGAATAAGCACGACGCAAGCAGTTGCTGGTACCGAAGCACCAATGACCACCTCTTGGACCTTCGATATTTTCCGTGCAGCACGATTCCTACCGCACTACGTCAAGGAGCAAGTCTTATCGGACTGTGCGCAAATTGGCTCCGAACCCGGGTCGTCAGACCTTGCGGCTAAAGCTGCATTCCAGACAGCCATGGCCTTCCTGGTTGGTTTTGGCACGCACAGAGATAAGAAGGAGGCGGACAGATGGTTCGAGACCAGTGCTGGAAAAGGCTCGCTGATTGCGACGAGTTTCCGGCCGCTTTTTATCGGCGCCTCATCGGTGCTAGATACATATATATCATGCGTCCGAAGTGGGTTTAGGAAAGTCCTTATGAACGAAAATCCCGTGACTGGGGATTCCCCATGGACTTTTACTGAAGAGACATACAAAAGATTCGATCTCAGCGCCGAGGGTATCACGCGAGTCACGGACGAGCGCGGAAATTCGGCACTTATGTATGCGTGTAAACTGGGGGATTCTGAAGGTGCTCGAAGACTATTGGAATTATCGGGCAAGTACCCTGATCTCGAGCGACACGATGCTGTAGGCACCAACTTCCTTCACTGGCTTTTCATGTTTCCAGACTCGGATAGCCTGGACCTCGCATCACGACTCATCAAGAATGCCATGGTACCGGTTTTGATGCTCTCGGACGACAAGGAAGATGGCCTCATACCACTCATCGATAGTCCGACGCGAGCCCAAGTAGATCATATCGTCACTAGCCCTCAGGTTCTCGACCTTCAATTACCCTTGAGACTTCAAGGGACGCCATTGGCATTCGCCACAGCAGCAAATTGCCTGGAGGCCGTCAAATCCCTTCTGCACTACCATGCCGACCCTCTTTGTGGGCTCGTACCCTGGCAGGAGAACGTTCTTAACGAAAGTGCTCTTCACGTGGCAGCGAAGCTCCATCTGGCCGACATATTGGATCTGCTGCTTGAAACTATTACTGCTGCGCGTTTCAACCTGTCCTCCGGCGACTACAAGCCCCTCATATACGCTCTTGTGCGCTCATTGCCCACAGCATATTCCTTGGAACGTATCATCATACACGGTGACGGCTATAGAAAGGCCGCTAAGATGACTATCTTTGTGCTCATGGCGCACATGATGCAGCACGATATTCCCATCAATCTATGGGACTTCCTCAAGCCTGCCATCGAATACGCCGATCTTGATCTTGCGGAAACGATTGCAGACATTACGTCTTTCAAAGGGAAGGGGTTCCAGCTTGAGGATGCCGACATGGGTCCACTTATCGTTGCATGCACCATCGCTGCATGCTCAGCTGCTTTCGATGATACGAAGAGTGTCGAGCTCATGAAATTTGCTCTTCGACTGGGATCCAAAATCGACGGGGATCCGATGACCGAGCTACGACCCATCAACATCGCCATTGACTATCACAATACCCTGATACTAGAGTGGTTAATTGAAAAAGGAGCAGATGTCAACATTCGAGACTCTCGCGGCTGGACACCTGTGCATGTGCTCTTCGAGAGCGATTTCTCTTCATCATTTGGGTGAGTCGACCTGATCAGGCAACACGAAACCTTTTTGACCAGGGTCATGCTTACGCATGCAGTCTCTCACAACTCATCGACGCTGGAGCGAATTGCACCGCCCTCACAAACGACGGTGTTTCGCCTCTTGACCTGGCCATGGCAAAAGGCAAATGCGAAGATGTAGAAGCCCTGCTGACTTCGAGATGTCGAGATTTCGTGCTCCAAAGTACAGATTATCAGACCATCTTCTTGAAAGCCATCAAACTCCAGAACCCGACATTGGCATCGAAAGTAGTCGAGCTTGCCTATGCCGATGGCCAGCTAGAGTCGATCGATCTGAGTCTAGCGCTTTGCCATGCTGTATCGTCGCGCAACCTTGAATTAGCGGACTATCTCCTGTCCCTTGGAGCCGATCCCCGAAATGAAACGGTCTTGGAAGGATGGGCAACGAAACCAATTTGGGTCGCGGCCAAGTCGCACTATGAGGAATTTCTCCAACTTGCCCATCGATACGGAAGACTGGATCTAGAAGACCGTTCGGGGAGCGATCACACCATTCTCACGACCGTCATTGCGTATGCTTCCTATGAGCCCCACGACCGATCAGCTGCCGAAGCTTTCGCATTTCTGGTTGAAGCAGGAGCAAAGGTCAACACAGCCGGCTCACTAAAAATGTTTCCATTACAATTTGCAATGGAGCACGCTCCTCCGATGGGACGCGCATTTGCTCTCATGGATCGGCTCTGGTTTGTACGCTCATTGCTGAAAGCTGGCGCGGATCCCAATATCGTTCTCGCTTGGCCGTACCAATTTCCCGTGGAGAATTACCACATAGTCCGAGAGCATGGTCAGGAAATACGGTATGTGCCACAAGAGTACCAGAACCTGACGCCACTTCACTATGCCATCATCAAGCAGGATCCGGATCTGGTCCAATTACTACTTGATCACGGTGCTTCAGTGAGCCACTTGACTTCTTTCGGGCGACGGGCGGTGCACTTGGCTGCGGTGCCGCATCATTATCCCTTGCTATTTGCTCCTTCCAACCCACAATCAACTGCCGCGATCGCCAAAGCAATCCTGACAATGGATTTGGAGCTTCTGCCTAGAGACTCCGAGAGTAAAACCGCACTGAATCTTGCTGTTGAGAGTAATAACGCCGAAGTCGTACGCGCAATCCTCGACTCGTTACGCGACAAGTTCCATTTCAATCGAAATGCATTCGCCAAATGGTATCGCATCTGGTTGACATACGCCTGGGTACTGGTAGAGCTTTGTGCATTGCCGACTAATTACATCCGCCTGAAATGCTTCGTTTGTGTCACTAGCATCGTCCTCTGGGCCATGTCACGCTTCGAGTTTTTACGCAACGCGCAATGCTTGGATATGGTCCGCCAGTTCTTCGCTAAAAGGGCATTGTGGAGCCATACTATCACGCTACGCAATGTTGAGTGTTTAGTCTCTACAAGATTCGCTGGTACTATGGCTATTGAGTCGGCTTGGGTACACGGGATCGAATTGGGGCACTGGGCTTGCGTATGCGCTTGTATTGAGAGCGGTCTGTATGGGATGATCATTGATCTTAAATACCCTGCAGCGCTCCAAACGCTACGGCATGCGCTTGAAGCCGAGAACAAAGTTGTCCTCACTAAATTCATTGGCAGTAGTGCAACTGCACAGTATCCCGGAGCAGGCCCGCCAGACCCGGACTTCCATCAATTTTGGAGGATGTTCCAGGATTCGCTGACGGCCTTTCCCGACAATGTCGTCGGTAGGTTTGGTGAAATATCGCGCGCTGGTGGATACTTCCCTATCAACCCGATTGACAGCCTGAAGACTGCAGGGTTTGTGGAAGCACAACAGGAGTCTGGAATGGCGCAAGTGGTTGTCTACGAAGGATACCAGCAGCCAACGGGGGCTCAATACCCACGGACTCGCTTCGTCTTACCTCCTGGACTAGCTCCCACGCAGGCACCTCTTGAGATGGATTCGACACAGCAACCCCCGAATCGTTCCGAAATCCAATCCTCCTACCCACTCCCTTCAGCGAACAGTACTTACGCCTCTCCTAGCAAGAGCCCCACTTACC